>JAMJFZ010004066.1:0-95000 GCA_026225945.1 Cricetomys ansorgei
TGTGTGTGTGTGTGTCTGTGTGTGTGTGTCTGTGTGTAGCGTGTCTCACTTTGCATAATGCCCTCAAGGTCCATCTATGTAGCAGTGTTTGCCAGAATTCCTTCCCTTTAAGGGAAACACTCCGTTGTATATATGTCCCCCACTTTGATACACACCCGCCCCTCCGTGCACACTGGGGCTCTTCCTACCTTCCAGAGCTTGTAGGTGAAGCTGTTATGAACTGTTATGAAGCTGTTATGTCACTTCCAGAGCTTGCTTTGATTTCAGGGGGCTGGGATGGGCGTATATACCCAGAGATGGAATTGCTGGGTGAAACGGTAAGTTTCTTGTCTGAGATAGGGTCTCATGTAGCTTAGGCTAGCCTTGCACTTGTTGCTGAGGCTGGTCTTCAGTTTCTGATCCTCTTTCCTCGGGCTCTCAAGTGCTGGGATCACGGGGTGCGCAGCACCATGACCAGCCACTCGGTAACCTGTTTGGAGCTGAAGTGTGTGAGGGAGCACTGTTATTTTCCACAATGGCTGCACTGCGCGGCGTTTCCACCTGCAGTGCACAGGGCACCTTCCCCTCCCTCCTCACGGGTCCTCGTGACTTTCTGCATCTACGGATGCGGACAGTTGGTTGTGATCTGTGTTTCTCTGGTGTGCTATACTGAGCATTTCCTCACAGTTGACTTTATAATTCTCTAAAGAAATGTCTATTTGAGTTCTCTGTCTTTTCTAAAAGAGTTATTATTTCTATCTTATGTGCATGGGAGTCTTGCCTGCATAGCTCTATGGGCACTGCATGCATGCAGTGCCCGTGGAGGCCAGAAGAGGGCATCAGATCCTCTGGAACTGGAGTTACAGATGGTTGTGAGCAGCTATGTGGGTGCTGGAAACTGAACCTGGGTCTTCTGCAAGAGCAGCCAGTGCTGTTAAGCACTGAACCATCTCTTCAGCCTCTCTGTCCTTTTTTTTTTTTTTTAAATCAGCTTGTTTGGTTGCTGCTTTTGAACTGCAGGAGCTCTTTATATATTATGGTACTCACCGTTACCAGATAAATGAGTTGCAAATATGCCCTCCCCCTTTTCGAGTCATCTTTCACTCTTTTGATGCTGCCATTCCTGCATGGAAGTTCTAAATGTCCATGTAGTCCCGTTGTTTGTTTTTATTTCTGTCTCTTGGTCTTGTGGTTCCCTAGCCAGAAAGGCTTGTCAAATCCAGTATCATAAAGTGTATTCTACATTTCATTTTAGCCCCCCTTAATGCTCATCGCCGAGAACGGTGACTTCAGGGGTGGTTATCAGCTGTGTGACATCCTAGCCCGGTCCTTCATCTCTTCGTGGGGATACAGGACTCCAGTGGAGAGAGATGTCCCTCCTCAGCCAAGTGGCCAGCTCTAAGCTGCACATTAGCTTTGTTTATTTGCAGTGGTTCTTCGCCTTCCTCTGATGATGGAGAGCCAGCGCTGAGGTTTCTTCTTTTGTAAAGCGTCGTTATGGACTCAGGGGTTTAATGTCTGTGGTGTTCTTACTAATCCGCTGCACTTACTGTTTTATTGTTCCAGCCTTTCCATCTTTAGACTGACACAGACCTCGGAGTTGGCTCTGAGCTCCTCTGGCGTGGTCTGCAGAGTCTTTGACACGTTCCCAGCTTACTGCAATTCCAAGATGTTTTAGGCTGATTTTACACATTTCCTGTCCCAGACGGAGTCAGCCACTGAGATAATATTCAAATATAAATAGTTCCGAGCTTTTACAATCGAGAGAGAGCAAGACTGCTCGGAAAGTTGGAATGCTGTGTGATCGCACTGAGCTGCGCCCGGAAAACCGGAAAACCGGACCCTGTGTGACAGGACCGAGAGCCCCAGTTCTCCCGAGGGTGAGCAGAGCATGATCAGGGAAGTCACAGTACACTTCTAGTGTGTGCCACTGGGTGAGAACCCTTCCTGAGCGGGCATGGTGTCCAGTGGAGGGCTGAGGAGACGCCGAGGGTAACATAGAGTTCAGCAGAGCCCAGCCCAAGGCCAGCTCTGTGGGTGACAGGGACTCGGGCCGAGAAGCTAAGGGCGCACTGAATCAGAGGAGAGGGCTGAGCGGGCCAAGCCAGAGCCTGAGTGCCTGGCATTCCACCTCTGAGGAAGGCAGAGCCAGCAAGCTTTCCAGATGTTCCGTGAGTCAGCAGGAGATGGGGACACACTGGGGTCTTGAGAGAGGAGCAGAGTGTAAGCCAGGCATGATGGTTCATGCTTGGGATTCCATATCTCAGGAGTCCGAGGCAAGAGAAAGGAGAGTCCCCAATCAACCAGGGCTATGTGACAACGCTCTGTTGGAAGGAAGGAAGGAAGGAAGGAAGGAAGGAAGGAAGGAAGGAAGGAAGGAAGGAAGGAGGAGGGAGGGAGGGAGGGAGGGAAAGGAAGGAAAGAAGGAAGAAAGGAAGGAAGGAAGGAGGGAGGGAGGGAGGAAGGAAGGAGGAGGAAGGAAGGAAGGAAGGAAGGAGGGAGGGAGGGAAGGAAGGAGGGAGGAGAAAGGAAAGGAAGGAAGGAAGGAAGGAAGGAAGGAGGGAGGGAGGGAGGGAGGGGAAGGAAGGAAGGAAGGAAGGAAGGAAGGAAGGAAGGAAAGGAAGGAGGGAGGGAGGGAAGGAGGGGAGGAAGGAAGGAGAGGAAGGAAGGAAAGGAGGGGGAAAGGAAGGGGAAGGGAGGAGGGGAAGGAAGGAGGATGGGAGGGAGGGAGGGAGGGAGGGAAGGTGAGGGAAGGAAGGAGGGGGGAGGGAGGGAGGGAGGGAGGGGAGGGAAGAAGGAAGGAAGGGAAGGAAGGAAGGAAGGAGGGGAGGGAGGAGGGAGGGGGAAGGAAGGAGGGAGGGGGAAAGAAAGGAAGGAAGGAAGGAGGGAGGGAGGGAAGGAAGGAAGGAGGGAAGGAGGGAGGGAGGGAGGGAGGGGAGGGAGGGAAGGAAGGAAGGAAGGAAGGAAGGAGGGAGGGAGGGAAGGAAGGAGGGAGGAAGAAAGGAAGGAAGGAAGGAAGGAATGTGAAGGGAAGGGAAGGGAAAAGGAAAGAAAAGGAAAGGAAAGAGGGCTGGAGAGATGGCTCAGAGGTTAAGAGCACTGGCTGCTCTTCTAGAGGTTGGGAGTCTAATTCCCAGAGCAGCTTATGACTGCCTGTAACTACAGCTCCAGGGTGCCCTGCACCCTCTTCTGGCCTTCTCAGTAAGATGCTTTAATACCATGGCACACACAACACACACACACACACACACACACACACAACACACAGGCACACACACAAATGGACACACGGACACACATGGACACATGCACAAATGCATACATAAAATAATTCTTTTTAAAAATGAAAAGGACAAGAAGAGAGTGTATTTTGAGGCCAGCTATGTCACACAGAGGGGCAACAGTGGTTCCTGCCGCAATCCTCGGTGTGAAATTCAACCTTTTTACCTGGACGGAAGGCAGCGTGTCTGACTCTGACCTCGTGGAAACAGATCCTACGGTTTCTTTGTTGCCGTTCCCAAATTCTTCCAATGCCGTTCCCGCCTCAGAACCCTGGCGCCTGATGCTCTGCCTGGGTTCCTTTCTGAGTGGCCTCTTCTGTCCCTCACTGTCCTCCTCGGAGACTCCACCGGCTCTGTCATTGTATCCACTGTTGCCCCCGGGCCTGTTGCCAGGCCCTCTCACTGTAAACTATTTAATTTCTCCCTGAAATTAGCACCTTCTTACTCAGGGCCTTTTCCCTATTGTCTAGGTTCTCTTCCCACTCCAATGATGGTTTGAGTGTCCCCAGATAGGTGGGGATGCTTCTTCATGTACCAAATATTTCTAGAACCAGCCAGAGATTTCCAGAAGGCTAGTGAGCCTTTCCTTGGTCCAGCCAAACCCCTGTTGAAATGTGAAGCCATTTCTCCCCATTCCTAGGTCGTGCCCCCACGGTCTCTCGTCTGCTGTGGGCCTCTTGGATGCCCTGTGTCGAGAGCATCAGAGAAGGTTCCAGAAGATGAGGCATGTGGTGGCAGGCAGCAGGACACAGAGACAGTAAAGATGGTCACGCTGACTCAGACTCCCCAAGTGGGGCACAAACCGAGTGACAGGCTCCCCCCGCCACAGTGCTAACAAGTTCTGTTGTGTATTTTAAAAAGAAAAAGAAATTAAGTCCACCTGACTGGGGGTGTGGCTCATCTGGACCATACAGCCTAGGTCCAATCCCCAGCACCCCATAAACCAGGTGTGGTGGCACACACCTGTAATTCCATCACTCCGGGTGGGCATGGGAGGGTCAGAAGTTCAAGATCGTCCTCTGCTCCACAGTGAGTCCAAGGCCAGTCTGGGCTTCTTGAGACAGACATAGCTTCCAACACTTAGTCACACAGAGACTGGGTGGTGAGAAGCATGGACCTCCAGGTCTGGGCTATGCCTCCAGATTGTGTTTATGCTGCACACTCCTTGAAAATTGTGCAAAGAGCGTGTATTTGGATTGAAAAATCCCTCCACTTCTCTGCTCACATCCTTTGTACCCCTCGTTCATCTGTACATATCTGTGTGAGCCATGTGATGTTCACATGCGTGTGTGTGTGTGTGTGTGTGTGTGTGTGTGTGTGTGTGTGTAGGTGTGTAGAGCTGCCCTCAGAGTCCAGAAGAGGGCGCCAGAGGGCACTGGACGCCTGGTTACTAGGAACCTGTTCTGGAGGCCTGGGGTAGGAGTCATGATTACCCACGGAGGCTTCACCAACTCACACTTTGCACTTCATTCAAATATCCCACATCATGAAGCAGCCCTTTTCTCAGAACCTGTCTTGTAGATGTGAGTATGCGTCCTTCTGCGTGTGCCACAATGAATCCAGCCCAGCCCACCCCCATCACCCTGAACTGCTACTTCCTATCGTCTGCCCTATTCTTTCCCTTGCTAAGGTAAAATGAGCAGAGGGCCATCCACTGCTATTTCTCTTAGCCGGCAGGTGGCTGAGTGTCCGAAGACACCTCATCAGCCGTTATCTGTCCCTAGATGGGCCTATCATCAACATGGCCAGACACAGTCCAGAAAGTAAAGACCTTAAAATGTTTAAGTCACAAATTAGTGTAGAGAACCAACACTGGCCACGAACACTGACAGAGCTTCCATCAGAAAGGAAGAGCCCCACTGAGCAACAACTCTGAGCTGTTCCTTAACAACAGTGAGGAGCAGGGATAAAAGGCCATGTGAGTGTAGCAGGGTGGGGGAGGGGGAATGGGGGTGGGTGGGGGTTGGGGACTGCCTCCCAGAACCCTTCTTCAGAACTTTTTCAAGCCCTTAAGTCATAGGAGAAGGTTAGGGGCAGTTCATACGTATTTCCCCAGCAAGCCTGCCTGCTCCCGGCTTTGCCAGCTGTCCTAACTGGCTTTCTGTAACTGCGATGAACACCACGACTGGAAAGAACTGGGGGAGGAGAGGGCTTATTTCAGCCTACGACGTACACTCCATCGCTGAGGGACTGAAGCAGAAGCCGTGGAGAAACGCTGCTTGCTGGCTTGCTTCCATGACATGCGCGGCCTGCTTTCCTACACGATCCAGGACCACCAGCTCATCGCTGGCTGGACCCTCTCACGTCAGTTACCAAGCAAGAAAATGCCCCTGTGGATCTGCCCTCAGGCCAGTCTGATGAAGGCAGTCCCTCAGTTAAGGTTCCCTCTTCCCGGTTGATTCTAGGTTTGTGTCAAGTTGATAAAACTACCCAGTGTGTCAAGTTGACACAAACTACCCTGCTCCCCATGTCGGGGCTTCTGAAGAGAGACACCCAGGGATGCCCACGCTGCTCCGCCTGCCTAGCACTACCCTACTAAAACTTCACTCAACTCCCTCACCGGCCCGCCTGCTCCGTTATCATTCCCTTTGTTCATTTTTTTTTCCCCCTTCTTAATCTCTAGCTAATGTTTTCCACCCTGTGGCTTTCCAAGAAATCCCATCCATCTGTGGTTGAGACTTTGATTTGCTGGTAACGCCTCCAGTGAAGTCTGAAGATAACAAGAGTGTCCATTTGACAAACGAGAGATTTAGCACTCCCCCTCCCCCACCCCACCCCTGCTCTCTTACTAGAAGTCCCCTTTGTTAGGATGTGATTTTATGGGCTGTTAGAGTTTATAGAGTTGGAATTTGACTTGGAATGTGGCACGTGGGTGTCTCTAAGCTATTGTAAATAAAGGCTGCAATAAAGAGACCCGTGCAGGGGCTGGGCTTGGAGGGCAAAGGGAAGTGCCACCATGCCTGATGATATGAGTTCCATCACTGGGACCCAAATGGTAGAAGGAGAAGAAATGACACCCTACTACGAGTCGAGTTGTCCTCTGGCCCACCCTGGCATGTGCTCTGCCTCCATGAATATGTAAATGCAACAAAACAGCCTTAAGAAGACAGCAAGCATGTGTTTTCTTGCAATCTCCGGAGAAAAGTGACATGGACCCTGGGCTACAGCAACACGCTCACCAACAAGCCATTCTGTAAGGAATCAGCTTGGATAGCCTTCGTTCAGGTCCCTGTCCTTGAGCTAGTATCAGGAATTACGCAGGGGAAAAGTACTTTCCTTTATTTACTAACATACACAGTGGGTGCTGGTTTGTCATTAGATTTGCGGGCGCAGGAAAACATTGCCTTCGCCCTCCACGGCACAGACCAGACGGCTAAGGCTGTGAATTAGACTGTAGGCGGGCAGAATAACAGAAAAGGCATTTGCATGCACCCTGTGCATGGGAAGGCATTGAGGAAACATGAATATCCGGCACTGGATGAGATACAGAAGCACTCACCATGTGGAAGTGGGAGACGGGTGGGTGTGCAGGCAGCACAGAAGGGTGTACACAGGGGAAGGATGCATGGGCCTTCAAAAGAGGTGACGAGTCGGCTTGGTGTGGTGAGGACCTCCAGTGTCCTCTCCCCCTGCGTGAGTCGATTTTCCCTGATGAATGAGATCCCAGGTAAGGATTCACGGTGATGAGGTTCCTCTACGGGGGTCTTTGTTCCTAAAAGACCCAAGGAGATGAGCCAGATAGAGTAATACATGCTTATAGCCCATCATTCGGGGATGCTGAGGCAGGGGAATAATGAGTTCCAATCCAGCCTGGGCTATAGAATGAGACCCTATCAGGCAGGTCACTACCGGTGCCATAGAAATGTGTGGATGGGGTGAGGTAGAACTTGGCCTGCAAGAAGCCCCTTCCAGCTGGTGGAAAGCGTGAGCTGTGCCCAGGAGCTTTCTCCCCGGCTCAGGAGGGGACGGGTGGGAAGCCACAGGGCTGCTGGGCTCACCGAGAGGCAGAGAAGGCCTGTTAGGAAGGGAACAGAAGACGGAGAGGAGGGGAGGGGGTGTGATGGCTAATCTTGGTTGTTGACCTGACTGTGTCTGGAATCATCTCAGGAGAGGGGTTGATTCCAGACATGCCGGGTTCTCCTGCGAAGGATTTTCCTCATCAGATTGTTCGAAACAGGAAGACCCACATAAAAACACGTGGAGGAAGGAAGCTTTTGCTTTTTGCTTGCTTGCCCGCCTTCTGGCTGACAACTTCACCTGTCCGTCGCTGCAACACACCTTCACCAATATCAGGACCCGCTTCAGCTGGACTCCAACGCAGACTGAAGACCAGCAGCTCTCCAGGGATCCTCCAGGCCTTTGGAACCAGGCTGGGACTGCCGTGACTTCCAGCCTCGTGGACTGAACAGCAGCAGCTACTGCATGCTCCGCCTCTCCAGTGGGAGACAGATGTTGCTGGGCTACCCGTACCACATCCTGATGATAAATCTAATAAATCCTCTCTTAATATATGTACTCACTCTGTTTGTTTAGAGAACCCTGACTGATAAGATGGTAAAAGAAAGGAAGGAGAGAGAATGATTATTAAGAATTTGTTTAGCCGGGCAGTAGTGGTGCACGCCTTTAATCCCAGCACTCAGGAGGCAGAGGCAGGCGGATCTCTGTGAGTTTGAGGCCAGCCTGGTCTACAGAGTGAGTTCCAGGACAGCCACGGTTGCAACAGAGAAATCCTGTCTCAAAAAACAAACAAACGAAAAACCAAACAAAAATATTTGTTAGGGATCTGATACAGAATAAGAAGTGTGCCCACTATGTGCACATGAGGGCCTGAGTTTGCATCCCTAGCACGCACATGAAAAGCGAGCTACGGCAGCGTGTATCTGTTAACTGCCATGCTGGGGCAGAGACAGCTGGATTCCTGGTGCTGTCTGGCCAGCCTGTCTAGCTGGATTGCTAAGATCTAGGTTCAGTGAGAGACCTTGACTCAAGAAGGACACCTGATGTTGACCTCTGACCTCCACACGCGTCCACAGATACATCCACACAGGAGGGGAAGAAATGGGAGAAGACAAAACTCACCCTACTTTGAGAAGACTGACCACCATTTTTAAAAATAATCCCTTCACTTTTCATCTATTAATTTGGATTCAGTCCTTCCCAGCCCCTAGTTTATAAATAATATTGACATCCAGGGAGGGTAGGCGGCTTGTCCAAATCCTCCAAACTGATTGAGCACAGGAGTGTCTGGCTCCAAGGCCGTGTTTTCTTTACTGTGTCGTGTTGCCAAGTGACCATGGAAATGGGGCTATCGGAACGGACTTGGCGAGGACTCGGTTTGGGAAGCTGCTGTGGTATTCCATCCGACTGTTTATGAGTTTATCTACTGATGCTTTCACTGACCGTCCCCAGCCACTCTCTCTGCAGGGGTGCTGGATCCTGCATTCCCTGGATGTCGCCTGGTGAATCTGTGTGCTGACGGATGCCACATGCTCACGTGGACACAGAATGATGGGGAATGGCCATCTGCAGCAACCCCCACACCAGCATAGCAGGCCACGGGGTGCTCTGGACTCTCTGTTTTTCAGAAAAGTGAGATTCTGCAGGAAGTCAGAGCCCTGGCCAACTCTGCCCTGCTAGAACATTCTTCTCACTCTTGATCTGCTGACTGACTACATCAAACTGTGACTGTTCTGTGTTCAGTTTGCGGAGAGCTAGGAATTCATGGCGGACTCACCACCCAGTAGTATGTAGAGGCAGCCCTGTGATGTGACCCAGGACCTCAACAGGCCAAGTCTGACCCTTTCCTTTTATTTATGGGACAACTACTGTCTGTTCTGACTCCCTGGACCCCTTTCTAGTGTGCCCCGCACTGTGGCATCATTGTCTGTCTCTTCCCAGAATGAGGACCCTTTGCGCTTTAGACTCTCTCTAATGGAGCTGAGGACCATGTGTCTCTGCTCAGGATTTGGCTCCTTTCTCCTCCACCCTGCAAATCTCATATATATTTGCTGAGAGAATAAACGAACATGAGCATGCTCAGTCGAAGTATGGTGGGATTTCCCAGGGGGCATGCTTATTAAGCTGCTTGGATGGGCGCCACAAGAAGTTGAGAGAAACTTCAGGCTTATGGACACAGCGAAGGTAGCTTCGCACTTAAAAGAATGTGAATGAGAAGCGTAGGGGCTTCCAAAGATGCCACAGAGAAGCAAACGTGTGCTCACGGACAGACACGGCCGAGTAGATCATCTAGGCTCACTGTAGCATGGAGGGGCTCTATTCCCGAGCAACATCAACAATCCACGCTGCCCTGAATGTATTTGGTGGGGATATAGAAACACAAAATGAATTTTAACTTCTAGTATCTTACATTGGCGAGAAGAAGAAATGCAAGATCTAATGGGTACGGAGAACTAAACGGTTAGAGAGAGCACCGTGACAAAGTACCTAACAGACAGTTGAGGGAGAAAGAAGAGACGGAGGGAGGGAGGGAGGATGATGAATGGATTTTGGCTCATGATTTCAGAGGTCCCCAGTGCACATGGCTGGGGTCCATGCATCCGGACCCACAGAAAGGCAGAGGACTCTGACAGTGAGAGCATGCGCCAGCGGCCACGCTGCTTCATGACCCGCAGGCGAGAGTGACAGACCAGGCTGGGGGCAGGGTGGAACCTTCAAAGGCCCACTTCCTCCAGCGAAGCCCGCCTCCTTCAGCCATGCTCCAGAGCAAAGAACGGACACTGAATGTTCCCGTCCACACGATGCCAAGTAGATTATCCAGACCACAGCAAGATAAAGGGCACTCTAATTTTTGGTAAAATATATTAACTATGAAGATCTCATAATCTGTCAGTATTGCATTGACAAAGTCAGAAAGCCCTTAGGATCCAGCCACTTCCCCTACCTGCTTTGGGGGACAAAAAGCCCCCAAAGAAATAGAGTTACTGTCTGTCCCACAGCCCTGCAGCAGGGATCCTGATGTGCTGGGTCTCTGAGGACCAGGCTTGCCCTTGGACTTGGTGCCTTTTCCTTTGATTTAACCTTGAAGTGAAGTTCTCCCTGAGGGTCCCAACTCCCCCATTGTCCTCACCAGCTGCTGCTGTGTTAAGACATGGGACCACATGAGCTGAAGCCTCAGTGTGGATAGATTTCACTATCAAGTAATTTTAAATAAATTTTACACACACACACACACACACACACACACGATGACCATTTTCTGACCATCTTTTAAAAGTTTTTTAGATTTATTTATTTTTACTTCATGCGTGTTGCATGTGTGTGTGCACGTCTATGTACATGTGTGTGCACTTACATGTGTGCATGTGTGTATATGTATGTACACCTGTGTGTGTGCACACACGTGCTGTGTGTGTGAGTGTGTGTGTGTGTGTGTGTGTGTGTGCGTGTGCGCTCGCACCATGTCTTGTGCCTGGTGCCCTTGTCTGTGGTTGTGTGACACCATGTGTGTTCTGGGAAACAAATCGGGGTCAAAGCAGAGCTCTTAACCACTGAGCCATCTCTCCAGCCCCTGTATATCATCTTTTGAGAAATAGCCAGAAGAGGTGACTCAGTGGTCTCACCATAAAGGAAATGATAGTTATCTGAAGCGATACGCACGCTGACTGGGCTGATTGCATCACCCCCGTGACACAACATGGATTGTGACATCCTATGGACAAGTACCATTTATCAACTAAAAATAAAACTTTCAAAGTGGTTTTTTTTAAAATTTTGATTTAGAAATAAAAATTTTCAATTTCAAACATTTTTACTTTGTACGTTTCTGAGATCTAGTTTCCTATGCAACACAAGCCGACCTCAAACTTTAGATCCTTCTGCCTCAGCCCCTCAAGTGCTGAGATTACAGGGGTGCACCAGCCTGAACTGGCAGCTCTCTTCTTGTGTTCAGGAGGAGGAGGTGGCTCCTCAACTGTTCTGCAGCCCCCCAGGCTGCTGGGGGCTCCTGGCAGTCTTGTTTGCAAAACCTGCTGTTTATTTTGTGTTCTTTTATAAGTTGCCTTGTGGTCTTCGCCAGGTCCACAAACATACAGTTCAAGGGAGTCAAAGGCTTTTGTCATAAGATAGGTGATAACCACACACACCCCAACCTTGCTGGCTCACGGCTGTGAACTTCCCTGTGTCTTCGAGGGTCAGAACTATGTCGTAATGTCAACGTGGCTCTCCATACACACACCGAGCCTGCAGTACAGCAGTGCTGGTAAGTGGGAACGAACAGATGAAATGACTGAGCGATGGCGACCCAGTGAACGGACACATACATCACCACAAAAAGGATTGCTTATGATAGGCTGAGTGCAGATCCGGTGTGGTGGTTCCTTCTTACAACCCCAGCACTTGGGTGACTGAAGCAGGAAGACTGGGAGTTTGAGGCTAGACTGGGCCAATCACAAAAGTCTGTCTCAAAATAAAAGAGTAATTATGATTAGGGGCTGGAGAAGTGGCTCGGTGATTAAGGTCTGATTCCCAGCTCCCACATGACGGCTCACAGCCATCTGTAACTCCATTTCTGAGGGATCTGATGCCCTCTTTTGGACTCTGAGGGCACTGCATCCACACGGCTCGTATGTGCAGGCAGAACTACCCATGCACATAAACTAAAATAAAAGCAAAGGAAAAAATGAAAAACTGAAATACGATTAATTAATTATTTAATTAATTAAAAGCCTGACTTGGCTCTCTCTTCCCCCTTGCTCTTTCAACCTACCAGATGCTGTCACCTTGACCTTGGCCTGCCCAGCCTCTAGTAAGAGTCAATACATTGTTCGTTAGAGAGCACCTAGTCTGTTTTAGCGGCACAAAGTAGACGGAAATGGGCGGAGAGTTCCGAGATGACCCGAGAGAGCTCTCTGCAATCGTCACAGGTTCCTTCCCATACCCACCGACTGCCGCCTGGTTCTGATCGGTGTTTGCAGACATTGTCCCACCACTCAGCTCGGAAGAACAGTGAGGAAACACACACCAACTACACTTACTTCTTCCAACACGATGGTTTCTTTATAGCCAGTCCAGGCCTCCTTCTGTTAATTGGTGACTTCAGTAAGTTTGCATGTATTCTGGTCGTTTGATATACTCGAACTATATTTCTGCAACATTGTTTTCTCTTTCTATGTGTTGTGCTTTGTCCTTCCTCTTCCTATCCCCTATTTTTGTCTCCATTTTTATCTTTCTTTCTATCTTCCTTTCTTTTCTTCTTTTGCTGTTTTGTTTTGGTTTTGTTATTGTTTTTGAGACAGGGTTTCCTCTGTGTAGCCCAGACTGTTCTGGAACTTGCTCTGCAGACCAGGCTGGCCTCGAACTCAGAGACCCACCTCCTTCTGCCTCCCACCTGCTGGGAAAGGAGTGTGCCAATATGCCCAACTGCTTGGCTTCATTTTCTAAAATTTAAAATAGCATAGTTAGTCGACCCTTTGTTTTTACCAGTTATTCTTTATTACAATTTCTTTTCATAAAATACACTTTGATCGTGACCCCCATCACCGTGTCTTACCTCTGCAGATCAAGTCTGCCTATTTCTGATTCGCAGGTATTTCCAGATACGTGTATGAAGCAGAATCATCTGCAAGGGCAGCCTGTGGGGCCCCTTGGGCAGCCTTCATGCAGTAGCCGATCTGAGGTAGAAGGTGAGAATTTACAGATCTCCTAAATTCTCCCAGTGATGCTGGAGGCCACTCTGCCCGGATGCTTTTTTTCAGAGTGAAGATTCATTTTCTATCTCAGAGTAAAGATTTCAGATTTCCCTATTTCAGAGTGAAGATTCATTTTCTCGTGGTGAGTAAAGACACAGTTGGAAATACCTAAGCTCTGCATCATCTCTCCCCTGAATCACTCCTGAAGATTTATAATCTTCCCACCCGCGTCAACCCACGGATTTCCTAGGCCCCACGGAGCTCTGGTTCAGTCCCTCCTTTGCAGATAAATGCACAACTGGGGGAAACAGTTGTAGGTTGCAGGGCTTACCATCTTGAACCAATGCAATATAACTGGAGCACATGGCTTCACATCTTTCTTTTGTTGACTTGGCCAGTAAATGTTTTCCCTTTGCTCTTGTGAGATGTGCTGTCACTAAGTTGCTTGAAATGTCCTAGCTTAAGCCATCCTCCTGTCTCAGCCTTCTGAGTAGCTGGGACTACAAGCACACACCACAGCAACAGTCTGGATATGTCTGTGTTTCTATTGTCGTGATGGCCAAAAGCAGCTTGGGAAGGAAAGGGTGTATTCAGCTTACATATTCTGGGTCACAGTCCACTGAGGGACACCAAGGCAGGAACTCGAACAGGGGTGGGATCCTGGTGACAGAAGAGAGACCAAGGTCCCTGCGTACCATGCTTGCCTCCTACGGCTTGCTCTGCCTGTTTGCTACAGCACTCAGGACCACAAGCCCAGAGGTGACTCCGCCCACAGCAAGCTGGGCCTTCCCACATCAATTCTCAAAGAAGAAAATGTACCGCAGGCGTGTCCCCAGGTCAGTGGGGGTGGGGGGGGGAGTCATTTTCTCAATTGATGTTCTTTTTTCCAAAATGACTTTAGCTTGTGTCAAGCTGGCATAAAGCTATTCAGCACAGGGAAGGACGTTTTACGTTTTAGTGCACTTAGCCTGTGCCAAGCGGTGTAGTAATCGGTGAGACTGGAGTCCCAGGTTCTAAGGTGGGCTCATGGGGTAAGTGAGCAGCTAGGCAGACCCCAGGTAGTGACCACCACATGGTAGCCACCTTCATAGAAAGAGGGACATGACGGTAATATAAGGTCACAGAGGTAGGCCCCCAACCCCCAGCTACCCTGCCTGTTCTCCAGGAAAAGCCCGTGGAGAACCCTTCTTTCAAGCCCTGTGCTGACTTCTGCTTCTTTCTGTGGCGTGTGTAGACTGACTGGCCCTTCCATGTGGACTTCCTCCTGTGTTTCGGCTCTGTGCTGTGGGCCTCAAATGAGTGAGGCATTTGAACGAGAGAGCTGTGGAATGCTTCTTGGAAAAAGCACCGCTGGAGAGGACCTCGGTGATACAGGAGACTCGGGCTGTGAGACAGGAGGCCAAGGGCGGGGCGTAAACATGCCCAGACACTGCGCACCGGCGCGTCAGAGGCCTAAAGGTGAAAGTCAGCCAGAACATTTCGATTCTTTCTGTCTCTAAAAATAGAACGTGAGCCGATCCAGGATTTTAGGGAGCGGGGAGAGGCAGAGCCAGCAGCATGGACGTCTGTAGCCCACGCGGTTGAGAGCCTGCTGGCGTTCGGAGCCTTCTGCTCCCAGCGGTGAGTAGACGGATGCCCTGCCCTACGTGATGCGCAAGGCTCAGAGCCGCACCAGTCCACCCCCCCTCCCTTTGCTTCCCTTTGACAGGCTATGCCTTAGTGTCCCCAAAAGGGACAGTGACAGACCCAAGGTTCCCAGGCTCAGAGGGTAAGACTTACGTTCCCTATGATACTCTCTTACCTCGTTCTCTCCTAAATATTCACTAAAAGGCCCTGGAGAGATGGCTCAGTGTTTAAAGGCACTTTGCTGCTCTTGCATAGATCCTGGGTTCGGTTCCCAGCACCCACGTGGCAGCTGCAGACAGCCCTTAACTTCTTCAGTTCTGGGAGACCTATGCTCTCTTCTGGTCTCCACAGTCCTATGGATGTGGTGTACTTACACGGGCGTGCAAGCAAAACACTCATAAACTAAAAATAAGTAAATATTTAAAACAAAAATTAAAAAAAACATATTTACAAAGGAAACACTGCGCAGCCTTCCATTCTGTCTCTTTTGATCATTAAAACAATAGCCAAAGGTGCTTTCTAAAAACTTGTTACAGCCTGAATCTAGAACGTTCTCCAAAGACTCATATGTTAAAGATCGGTCTCCAGTTTGAATCAAGAGTTGGGGTCCAGCAGGAGGTCTTTAGGTCACGGGGATGGGGGTGGGGGTGGGGGGTGTCTTCAAGGGAGATTGTAGAGCTGGGTGTGATGGCACACACCTGTAATCCCAGAACGTGGGAGACTGAGGCAGGAGGATTGTGAATTCCAGGCTAGCCTAAGCTACACAATGAGAAGAGGGTAAGAAGGGAGGGAGAAGGCTCGTGGGGTTCCTGCTCCCCCCTCTCCTCTGCTCCTCAGCTCTCAGAGTTTTGCACCCCTGCTGCAACTCGCTGCCTCTGCGATGTTGGGGTGCCAGCAGATTGAGCATGCGCTGGCCGATGGCCATCGTAGGTCTTTTCTCCTTAGATGTTGGTTGTCAGTACTTGCTCTGACATTGGAAAGCTGCCTAGCACAAAAACTAGTAATCCTGCTTCCAGAAAGTTCTTTCTGGTGACTCTACTAGCATCCCTTACTGAGAAAGTCAGGCTTCCTGCTGTGACCATGTCCCCGCGTCCTCTGGATAAGAAACATCAAAAACTTCCTGTTCCCGGGGGAAAACATTTTACCTAACATTCTCAATAGAGTCTAGTAAATAGATGTGTGAGTCATTTCATTGAGTCCTCTGAAGAAAGGTCCACGAATAGACTCTTTTGTGAGTCACTGAGTGACTCTGCTAGATGGGAACTATCCGAGGCAGTTTCCACAAAGGCAGGCTGAGAGATGTGTGGAACGTTTCCTCTTCCGGTCGAGCACGTGCTCAGGGAGGCGCACAGCTCTGGTTCACGCAGTGCTGTGATTGACTCTTTGTCCCGAGCCCTTGGGTACACCTTTATCCTCAGCTCCCTGCTCTAGCTGTGAGCCCAGGAGAGCTCTGCAGAGTACTCCCACCAAAGTAAAGAACAGGTACCAGGAATATAGAAAGCTGAGAAATCCACCCCTCACTCAAAGGACGGCAGAACAGAGGCACAACGGGGGGTGGGGGCATCACTGTCTTTCTGAATCTTTCTTGACCCTCTGAGCATGGCCAGACCATCCCACACAACCACCGGGTCACAGAGTGCAGTAGTACCCCTGGAGGACTGAGGAGTAGCCATCCATTTTGATATCAAACAGAATAAAGCTTAGGGTTCATGGGATTTTATGAACGGGATATGAGGAGGCTAGAACTGGTCTTGAAATAGGCCTGGGGTTGGAGTCCAAAGGCTGATTAAGTCAGAGACACAGGGAGACAGGGGAGAGCAAAGGGGAGGAGGAGAGAAAGGGAGGAGGAAAGGGAGAGGGAGGGGCGGGAGAGAGAGATTAAGAGGGATGTCCTGGGACCAGGCAGATGGATCTGGCATCCATCCTCCGGAGAGTAAAGGGATGTGCTCAGGAAGAGACGGCCTCAATGTCCTCAGTGTCCTCAATGAAAGCCGTCTGCCTGTCTAGAAGGACAAAGGGTCCAGAGCCTTCCATTCGGAAGAGCGAGTGTGCTGTCATGGCCTCCTGCCACCTCCTTTAAATTCCTCATAACTCGGGAGCAGCGACCTTCATCTTTCACAGGGTCCCACAGAAGTAACGCACCTGTGCTGGGTGGGGCCTTTAGGGTTTGTGTCTGCGTGTAGCAGGACAAACAGCCCTAGACTCCTATTGCCCCCCAAGCAAGGGCGGGGGTTCTTGCTGCTACCACTGAGGGAATTTCAACTGCACAATTCCGTCAGACACCAGAGTGCTTGGGAAAGCTTCTCCCATTTGCTTGACATCTCAGATCTTGGCATGGAGGAGCCTTGTGGCTAGCAGAAGCCATCTTTGGCCTCGATTTCGTCAGACTCATTTTCAACGATCCTCAAAGAACACCCTTTGCAGGAAAAAACTCCAAAGAAATAGAAACAAGACAGCCTTTTAAGTGTTTGGTGTTATACACTCAATAAGTAAGTATAAATGTGTGTGTTAAAGGTCTGGTTTTCTTTGGATTTTTGTTATTGATGTTAATTTGCGGTGTTTTTGCTGCAGAAATGGCCTTCTAGGAATTTATTTAGGATTTTTTTTTTTTTTACTTATAACATTATTACCAGAGAATTATTGAGATGACACTTGAATTGCCCAATAAGCAATTAAGATGTGCACTCTTAGTGAGCAATAGTTTACTATGGATTTAATGAAAACTCTCAGTGACTACACTTCCCTCGTCCCTTCGGTTACTCACACCTGCACACACTCACACACACACGTGCACACACACACTCACACACACATACACACTCACACACACATACACACTCACACACACGTACACACACTCACATACACGTGCGCACACACACTCACACACACATACACACTCACACACACGTACACACACTCACATACACGTGCACGCACACACTCACACACGTGCACACACACGTGCACTCACACATACTCACACTCACACATACACACACACGTGCACGTACACACTCACACACACTCACACTCACACACGTGCACACACACTCACACACACATACACACTCACACACGTGTACACACACTCACACGTGCACACGCACACACACGTACACACACTCACATACACGTGCGCACACACTCACACACACGTGCGCACACACGTGCACTCACACATACTCACACTCACATACACAGTCACACACTCACACACTCACACTCACACACGTGCACACACACACGTGTACACACACATACTCACACTCACACATACACACTCACACACACGTGCACGTAGACACTCACACTCTCACACACTCACACTCACACACACTCACATACACGTGCACACACACTCACACACACATACACACTCACACACACGTACACACACTCACATACACGTGCACACACACTCACACACACGTGCGCACACACGTGCACTCACACATACTCACACTCACACATACACAGTCACACACTCACACACTCACACTCACACACGTGCACACACACACGTGTACACATACATACTCACACTCACACATACACACTCACACACACGTGCACGTAGACACTCACACTCTCACACACTCACACTCACACACACTCACATACACGTGCACACACACACACATACACACTCACACACGTGTACACACACGTGCACACACACTCACATACACGTGCACACACACACTCACACACACATACTCACTCACACACACTCACACACACGCACACACACGCCTGCTCACTAACCTGGGCCAAGTGAAAATTTTTTTTTCTTTCCAAGGCGCAGTCCTATGTAATCACGCAAAGGTCCACCTCTTTCCACTCTGCATGTGACAGCTGCCTCCCACACCCACTCCCGCGCCCTCGGTGTCCGTCACAGTGTAAACCCATGCTTGCTGAACGAATGAGTAGAGGGACGGGGTGCTCGGCTGAAAACATGTCGACTGATTCCAACGCCAAGCGCTGAAGTGACCGCAGGGCCTCAGTGGGTCAGTGGCAGTGTGGGTGTGCCTTGGTACCTGTGGGAATACTTACAGACACACGCAGGGAAGTTCAGGAGATGGACTGGGTGGACATTGGGGAAAATAATAGGAGACGAATGTTTCAAGCAGGGCCAGTGGCAGATGCTGCAGCCGTAGCGGCTTGCGAAGGCGAGGCAGGGGAATCACTTGAACCTCAGCATTTGGGGCCAGCTGGACAACGTAGTAAGACTCCAGTTAATTAAGAAATTACTTTCTCTTAGAATTCCACTTTTTTTCTTGAGAGAGCTCTCTAAAGTTTATTGATACATTCATAGAAGAGACTGGAATGGATTATAAACTGGCATTCCCGGAATTAAGAAGTGTTATGCAGGGCTAGAGAGACAGCTCAGCGGTTCAAAGTGCTGACTGTTCTCGCAGAGGACCCAGGTTCGGCTTCCGGCACCCCCATCAGGTGATTTACAACCACCTGGAACTCTGGTTCCAGAGGATCCAGTGCCCTCTGCTGGCCTCCTTGGGTACCTACATCCATGCGGGGCACACACACACACACACACACACACACACACACACACACACACACAAAGATAAACATAATAAATCTGTTTGTTTTTTTTTTTTTAATTTAAGAAGAAGATGGGCAGGAGGTGGATGGAGAAAAGGTGTTTGTGGTCCCCGTGGTAAGTTTGCCTTGAGACTCAAGGTCTGCTCTGAAATCCAGGCTTGAGTGAGCTCTGGATCTCTCGGTTCTGATCTGTCAAAGGGTGCCGGGCCACTTCCTGCGTGTTCGGGGCTGAGGAATTACTAGAGAGGGAAGCACAAACAAACCCAAGATTACACCCGACTAGGTTACTGTGGTGTGGGTAGCTGCTTGCTGCGTGAATAGAATTTTCAAGTTAATATGAAAACTACACTTGTCAGAAAGACGGTGATGCTTTGAGACACGCCTGCAAAGATTCGGACTTTACTGTTCCTGTTCTGAACACAAGAGTTTCTGCACACACGCTATCTCATTTAATGAACTTCGGTATCTTTTAAAAATGAGAGACTGGACACACACACACCCCAATGAAGGAACACGTCTGCTTGATCCAGAGATGACAGAAGCTTAAGGGGCCCTGAGGGGCTTCACATTCTCAGAACACCACAGACAGTCCTGAATGAGGTGAGAAAAAAAAGACAGGCCTGGCTGCAAGCTCTTACCCTGGGGCTGACGGTCTGGCCAGGCCGGCTGGGCCACCAGGGCAGAGCTGAGGGTGTGATCTTTCGGATTTTGGCAGCTGTAAGGCTGTAAGCCTTTGCCTGGGTCCTTTTCATACTTCCATATAGCAGTGCCCTTCCCTGAGCAGGATCCCCAGTTCCTCTCCACACGAAGCCTCTTCATGGGAAACTATGAACATCTAGATATATGTGCCGGGTGACCAGACCCCCACACGACACCCCAGAGGCTGCCAACCCCCATCTAACACCAGTCAACCATATTTGATAGGCAAGCCCTCTGGGGGGAAATCTGAGGTCTGTTCGGCCTCTTTGTCGGCTGAAATTAGCTGCTTCTGAGATGTGTACGTTTCTTCAGAACCCAGCTGTTTCCTCACAAGTGGGACTCAGTCTCTGGGGACAGGGACAGGAGATGAGGCACAGGGCGGTGGCAGAAGGTTCTTCTGCGGTCACGTGTGTGGGTGAGGCGGTGGGAAAGTACTGAGATCTGCAGCAGCTACAGGTTGATGTGGTCTGAGCGAGTCCGCTGACCACAGATCTGCCCAAATCACCCTCGGCTCTCATCTGAAAACTCACAGTATGCATGCCTTCGGCGGGCCAGACACCCAGACACCCCTACCCTGCAGTGTGTCATGCTCAATCTAAGCCTGTCAGCCCTAGGCAAAATAGATCCAAAGAGATGGACAGATAGGCAAGCAGAGAGCAGGCTGGTGGGTGCAGGGATAGGGTATCCTGTGAGAGGTACTGCTTGCCTGGAGGCAGGGGTTTGATTAAGAAAGATATAAACTGGCTGTGGGGGAGGAAACCTGCTAAGAACGACTTATAAAACCAGTTACCATGGAGGAGGCGAGAGTGACAGGGAGGGACTATGAGCTCCGTAGCAACCTGCCATCCCTAGGGGAGAAAACCGGAATGGCACCTTAGAGCACCAGCAGATGTCCTGCTGCTGGACAGAGGAAAGAAAAAAAAAAAAGCAAACGGAGTCAAAGCCATGATGAGGAAGGCCTTTCCAACCTCACGGCGTCCCCGCAATCAGAGGACAGTCATCCTTACGGCATGCTGGCAGGATTGCTGTCCAGCTCAACGGACCATTAAAGGAGCCGAGCCATCCCTATCAGGACAAGAATCTTCCCCCTGGCCCCCAAGCTGAGCAGTCACTGAGATCAGAAACATCCCTTTCATCTCTTCTGTCCTTCACCCCACGGACGGATGGATGCGTCTTCATTTCAGAGACTTGCTTTCCTTCGCCCGGCCGGTGCCACAGCCTCCACACGGGCCCCTAGTCGCCAGCTTCCCGAGCTGCATGGGCAGGAGCCTTGCCAAAGTGCTAAAACTGAGTCCACCACTCCCTGCTTGACTCCTGCTCAACTCTGATTCCCAATATAATAGTGGTAGGGTGGGGCTTTAAGAGGTGAGTGAGTAGCCAGGCGGCTACACACCTTTAATCCCAGCACTCGGGAGGCAGAGGCAGGCGGATCTCTGTGAGTTCGAGGCCAGCCTGGTCTACAGAGTGGGGTCCAGGACAGCCAGAGTTACAACAGGGAAACCCTGTCTCAAAACAAACAAATAAACAAACAAACAACAGAGGTAAGAAAGAGAGATAGAGAAGTCCTTTGGGGTGGGGGCTCAAGAACAGGTTGTTATAAAGCGGGGCTGCCTTTTAAGACGCCTCTTTTCTATGTGCAGCAACTGGTCTTTCTGTTTCTCTAAGAATTAAGGTGTAGCACGGGCCAGGTGCGGCTGCCCCATCTAGAACCGTAAACTTCCCTCCTTTAAAAGTCTCCCAGTCTTGGATGTTCTGTCATAGCAACAGAAAAGCATCTAAGACAGAGTCAAACATGGAGGGCTTTGACGTGACATTCGGTGAATTTCAGGATTCTTTCTCCGCCTGCTCCTCGGCCTCGTTTCTGGCCCCTCGGCTGTGGACACTCAGGGCTCTGTTCGCTTTGAGTCCACCGGTGTCTGAACATCCCAGCAAGCCATGTCCTCATCTGCCCTTGACTCGTATCCCTCCTGCGCCGTAGCTCCCTCCACCTGGCGGATGCTTACAGTCTCAGATGACTGTGGCCCTCCGGGACTCCGCTTGCATGCCAAGTTCACAGGACCGGGTCCCTGTCCTGCTCCGCTCCCTAATCAAGGTGGGAACCCCCCTCTAAGCTTCCTTGTTTACCTCTGTGGACATTTACATATGTTACCCAGGCCTGTGATATTTGGAAGCTTCTGTGGGTGTGACAGTGCTGGTGTGGACCACTGGCTGTGCTGTCACCAGGCTGTGTGTGAGTCCTGCTGTCGGGGTAGATCCCCCTGGAGGAACTAAGTTTCACTTTTCACCAGGACACACGGTCTGTCTTGTTCTCAGGTCTTGTCATCAGTGAGCACAAACCCAGTTGTCATGGATACCGTGTCATGGAAGTCACAAATAGGGCTCTCAGACATCAGAGAATGAACCAGATCTCCTCTAAGGTCGAGCCTAGCCAGGAAACTCTCCTAGGCCAGAGAGGGCGCACCTTCCAGATCACTACCACCTGGTCAGCCATTGCGCCGCTGCTCCCCGTTAGCGGCTAGGCAGGGAGAAGCTAAGACAAGAGGGTCCTTCCATCCGTGAGACATTGGGGGTGGGAAGTATGTCCCCCGACTCTGGCATTCAAAGCCTACGGGATTTCCCCCTTCATCCTTGTAGACCCTAGTGTTTGTCACAGTGCCTGGCTCATAGCAGTTGCCTAATAAACTGTTTCCTGAATAAGAGAACGAATGAACATCCTGTCACTTGTGTTGGAAGAGAACGGGCAATTTCGAAAGCACACAGGCCGGCTCAAAGTCAGGATCCACCAAACGCCATGGGGCCGGGAGCCTCCCCGAGATTTGTCTCTTTATCTGAAAAACAACTGTAGCATAAGGCCCGAGCTTTTAGGACTAGAGGGTTAAGTGATTTAACACGTATGGACCAGTTAGCCACACGCTTGTCCCACGGCACACACCCAGCACTGGCCTCTTAGAAGGAACACCGCAGGTTGGAGCGAAGTTATTCGCAGTGCCAAGCAGCCCCAAAGAATCATCATTTGTAATGAAAAAAGAATGACTAAATAACGAAAAATGGCTAAGACAATGACCTTTTTTATGTACACTTTGCTACATTTTAACAGAATGTTTTTATCGATGCTTTGAAGATTTCATACACACTTACGATGCATTTTGATTATACGCACCCCTCACTCCTCCCCCTAATTCCTCAGATGTCCAGGTCTCACACCCTCGGCCTCTTCCCAACTTCACGGCCTCTTCCTCACGCTTTTTAACCTACTGAGTTCAATTCGTGTCACCCAGACACTCATGAAACTCACGGGTCTGGGGCCACCCTCTAGAACACAGTTGGCCTACTAGGGGCCACGTCCAAAAATAAATAAATAAACCCTGAATCTCCCTCCCCCAGCAGCCCAAACGGTCAATAGCTCACCAGTTTGGGGTGGACACATGTGAGCACACCCACAGTCCATGCTGGAATGTTGACCGACTCTTGTGCAGGTCTTGTGTAGGCAGCCAGAGCCACTGAGGGTTCCTGGGTGCACCAGTTCTGCCGTAGCCAGAAGACACTGTTTTGCCTTTGATCCTCTGAGACCGCTAAGGCTTTCTGCCCCGCTTTTCTTAGAGGGACGCTGAGCCTGGAGGGGTGTGTGTGTATGTGACATACGTGTCCCATTTACAGCTGAACACTCCATGGGTATTTATTCTCTGCACCAGTTGTGAGTTTCTGTATTAACTACTGCCCACTGCACAAAGAAATGTCCCTGATGAGGTCTGAGAGCTGCACTGGTCTGTGGATGCACAGGTTCGACTTTAGAAGGCAGTTTGGCTCTGTCCACTTAGCAAAGTAATGGTAGTAGTTTTACCTCTGAGACGGATGAACTCCGCAGATATGGGTTCTTGGCCAGATTTGCAGTATACGCATTTCCTCCTGCTGAGCTGGTTTTCCCAGGAAGTAGTTGCTCCGATAACATTTGTACCAGTATTGTAACTGTGGGCATACCTTGCCAGGACAATTGTAGGGTTCACAGCAGACACTACGATTTTTAAAAGAAAAAACATCTGTATCTATGTGTGTGTGTGTGTGTATATATATACACATATATATATATACATGTATTTTTCATAAATACAAACATATAGGCATGCATGTATATAAATACAATAAGATTTATAATCTTATCATTCACATCAACTGACCTTCCACATGACTTGTCTGAGTGTTAGGAGAACTAAAGGTTAATTTTGTGTGCTATGGGATTTTTCTTGCGTTTTCTGAGCTAATGTCTCTTTTGCTACTCTGCTATTGAAAATTCCTTTCACAAAAAGATCATGATACTAGGCCGTAACTGGTAGGTGTCATGACTTAACAAACCACAATACAAATCACTCCCACAGTGCTTTCCGGTGTGTCCCCGGTTTGCTGTTCCAAAGCTGAACAGGAGGCTGCTGGGTAGGAGCTGCCGGAGAGCCTCCGTGGAGTGGAGACCAGAAGAAAAACAAACAGGAGACGGGGCAGCCTGTGGAAAGCAGCACATGGAAAAGTTTGTCTTACACTGGCTTGGCCTCCGAACTGCTGTCTTATCAGCCACCTTCTCCCTTACACCGCCGGGGTCCAGAAGCTTCCGACTCTGAGTCACAGATCACAGAACCTGGCTCTCTCTCTCCTTGTTTCACTTGCAATTCAACACAGAAGGAAGAGGGGGAAAAAATCTTTCCAAATACTACCAAATAGTCTTGGGTATTCCTCTTCATGCCACGCCTGTGACATCATCCTAAACACTCGGTCACCACGAAATGTACTTCCTCTTGGCTTTTAAAATTCCTTACATAGTAAGAAACTTTTCTAATTATATTTTAAATGAAAGCCAGATGTTTCGAGTGTTTTTAATTTGAAACTTCTTCCCAAGACTTGCTCTGACATCGTTGGGGTGCGGGGTGCTGTTTGGCTCGCTCGTCCCTGACTCCTTCTGTATATTTCCCAGATTTAACAACCTCAAGTATTTTTCCTGGGAATTTACAAATCTGCCTCTGACAGAAAATTGTTTATGTCAGCTGACCTTTCAGGAGACTCAAGTCTGAGCATCGGTAGAAGTAAAGGTTAATTTTTAAGGCTGGGATATTTCTGGAGTTTTCGGAACCGTTCTTAGAATCAGGAAGGAACTTTCTAGATGATTGCCCCTTCTGTTTGGCCAAACCTTGGCTTTCACCTTGTTGCCAATGAAACAAGAGTGCTTTGTTGTAACCTCGAATTAACTCGTGTAGCATCTTGCCCCCAGCATTTTGCGGCTCTTACTGTAGGGAAGTACAAAAGAATAGAGGAAAAATGAGCCTTAATACAGAAAACAAACTCCCTTTCCTCCTGGGGTCTTGCCAGGTCACCTACTAGTTCATAGGCAAGTCTAACTTAGTTTCAGGCTTTCCCACATCAGGAACTGCACAAGGTGGGACTTTATATCCCATGTGCATACCGTGGCTGGGAGGCGGAAGAGGGGAGAGGTCCCTCAAAAGTAAGATGTGCTTTTAAAGGTCAGGATCACCCCCAACCGAGATTGCTCTAAGGAAGTAACAGGAACAGCGAGGTGGGCAGGGCCTGGGCCTGATTTCTTTCTGTATAGCGTGGGAGGCAGGCCCGGGGAAGATGTCCTAGTTTATCTTTCCCTTTACATTTGCATGGAATGGGTGGAGGACACCCAAGTCCTCTGGCTGGCATACAGGGTGGATCAAAATGTTTAAGTGTTCTTTCTATTGTCTCACACCAGAGCAAAGGAAGTCTGGCCCCCGACACCATCTGCCTTGTCCCCTCTGCCTCAGCCCTGCCACCTCTTGCTAGGAGAGAGACGGCCCCTCACTATGAAGCTCTTCTCCTCATCTAAGCCTAGTGAACTCAGCTCAGGCCTTGCGACGGGTCAAATGCCACCTTCTCCATGCAGCTTTCCCAGCTTCCGCCTTTGGTCCGTTGTTCCCTCCACAGACTCCAGCCATTCTGGGGCATGGCTCCATTTCCACTTCCTCATGGGCCAGCGCTGGCATGAACTTTTTGCTGTCTTCTTACTGCGGATGCAATGTGACCAGTCACTTCAAGCTCCTGATGCCTTGGGTCCCACGCCGTACTGAATGGGGGCTCATTAGCCAGAGTAAACCTCGCGGGGCTGGAGCGAGGACTCCGCGGTTAAGAGCACATGCTGCCCTTGCAGAGGACCTGAGTAAAATTTCTAGCACCCACATCAGGCTGCTTACAACCCCATGGGATCTGAGTACTCTGGCTTCTGTGGGTGCTGCATCATGTGCATGTGCCCCCCTACACACACACATTCACACACTCACACACACACACTCACACACACACACTCACACACACACACTCACACACACACTCACACACACACACTCACACACAACACACACATTCACACACTCACACACACACACTCACACACAACACACACATTCACACACTCACACACACACTCACACACACACACTCACACACAACACCCTCACACACACACAAATACACACAATTTTAAAATTATTAGAAATAGAGCCAGGCATAGTGGCACCGTGTCTTTAATCCCAGCACTCGGGAGGCAGAGGCAGGCGGATCTCTGAGTTTGAGGCCAGCCTGCTCTCTACAGAGTGAGTTCCAGGACAGCCAGAGCTACATAGTGAGACCTTGTCTCAAACCAACCAACAAACAAAAATTACTTAAAACCAATTCTCTCTCCCGTAAGTTGCCTTGATCAGAGTGTCGCACCACAGCAAGAGCAAAGAGATAGAAAGAGCACCAAGCTGCGGGAAAGTACGTCGGCTCTCGTCCACCCTCTTGGCCCCGGTTTTGGAGCTCTGCTTCTTCCTTGCAGGTGGCTACCCAGCAATGGGAGTGGCCCGTGCGTCCTGAGGAGTCAGGAAGAGAAGGGACGGGTAGGGAAGGATGAAACTGGTCCCAACTGCACAGGAAGAGCATCGAGTGCCACTCACCTTCTTCATGCTGCACCAGGGCCCTCGGATTCCATAAGTGGACAGAGAATCACAGGCGAGCTGCTACCAGGTAAGACGCATGCTCAGCTCTGCCACGAACGCTCTGCGATCTCACTAATCTGTAGCACTAATCCTTCCAGGACTACCAGCAAGGAGGGACAGAGACACAGAGCCATGCAGCCTGAGGCTTTCCACTAGACTTTTGGGGACCTCCATTCAGGCCAAAGTGGGGCTCAAGGTGTTGATGCAGAAAGTAATTTCCGAACCAGCCAGTGCATGAAACAGAGCTGGGGTTTCATCAAGATTTTTTAAGTGCAGGCTTAAGCACAAGGTTTAAGAGACAGAACAGTTTTTAAAACACACAACCAAGACTGTGAAGGGTGGGTTTCTCAAAGAGGAATCACAACTCGTTAAGAGCTGCAGGGTTGGCTCAGTGGTTAAGAGCACAGGCTGCTTCCGGAGGAATCCGGTTCAGTTCCCCAGCACTCACGTTAGGTAGTTTGCAATCACTTGTAACTCCTGGGCAGGGGACTCTGGTGCCCTCTTCTGGTGTCTGCGGGTACTGCACACACAGTACATGTTCACCCAAATGCATATACACATACACCAGAACAATACATCTTTAAGACAAAATAGATGCACAGTTCATTAATTTTTACAATGTCGTATACAGGATTTTGGTGGTGTTTAAAGTTACTGACTTATCAGTAGGTGGTTTCTGGGTGAGCACCTGGTAGGATTACAATAGATAGTCTACATGCATTCAGGAGGATGTGACTTTTTTATTGTAAATAGTTTTTGTCTGAGAGTCTCAAGGCATGTCTGGGAAAGGAGTAAGGTTCCACCCAAGTCATAGACACAGAGGCCTTAGGCCTGGTTTGCTGTAGCAACCTTTCCTACAAAAAAGCTATGTATGAGAGTAATATTATTTTTTTACGTGTGTTAGCAACCTTCCCAGCAAATGTTGTTGTGTTGAAATTCTTGCTTTTCATTTGGCGAGCAGCTTTAATTGGGCTCTAGGATGGGGGGTCCCGTCCTCTCTTGTGTCCCCATAACTTTCTTGTCTCTCTATCCTGCCTCGGGTCAGTCCCCGAGATTGTGAAATACCAACAACAGCGTCTGCTCTTAGCAGCCACGTAGCAGGCACAGAAAACAAAAGCACTGAGTGAAGATGAAATCAGGGTGTGGAGACAGACAAAAAGGAAATATCCGAACAGACACATGAAACCGTGATGCTCAGAACCCAGTGCAAAGAAGGGAGAGAGAACCAGCGGGACCTTTAACCCCTGAGGAGACGGGAAACAGGAGTGTGAGATTACCTAGGTATCCTGGTTACAACAGGCATGACGGATGCTCTTGACGGCTTTTTGTTGTTTGTTTGTTTGTTTGTTTGTTTGTTTGTTTTCTGAGACAGGGTCTCTCTGTTGAAACTCTGGCTGTCCTGGAACTCCCTCTGTAGACCAGGCTGGCCTCGAACTCACGAGATCCTCCTGCCTCTGCCTCCCAAGTGCTGGGATTAAAGGTGTGTGCCACCACAGCCCGGCGTAATTTTTTAGTAGACTTCTTGCAAGCTTTTGTTTTGTGTTGGATAATATAAATATTATAAATATAATATATATAATATAATATATATATAAATAATAAAATATAAATATTGTTACAAATAGAATAACTGTATAGGTGGTCCAGAACAACTGTTCCCTGCAGTGTGGGGACAGATTTTATTTCAATGTTTCCATTGTCTTTTAGCATGTCTAATCTCTTGCAAGGGCTTTGGGGAAAACTTCTAGGGATGAGCACCTCATGCCTTCTTGGCAGCCAGAAGCTTGACTGCAGTTTTGTATTCATTCAACAAAGTGGTGGGAATACCCTCAGGTTTAGTTTGAAGAAGCCACGACTTTGGTGACCAAACTTGACATTGCCATGCAACTCCTGGGGAAAGGCCGTAGGGTTCAGCAATTGACCCGCACTCCCAGGTAACCTGTGAGAGTTACGACGAAACCCTAAATGCTTCAAGAGCGGAGCATACTATTTAATCACTCAAAGCTGTACTTCAGAACAGCACCTCAAAACTAACTCTTAGATGCTTGTGTCTGGTTCGCCCATTCACGGAAGAGCTCAGATTCAACCCATCAGAGGACTGGCACGCTAACGAGTACAGAAGTGTCTCACCTAGCTGATGCACTCGGCTAACCTGCACCACTGGAGAACCAAATGTGAACACAGGAAGGAAGACAGAGGACTTCCAGCCCCCATTTAAGAAGCTCTCCATCTGCCTGGCCTCAGGAGTACTCCTAATGTGCACGCCTTGCTGAGGCTCCCGTGTGTTCTCCTTGTGACAAAGGTTGAGAATAGACACACACACACACACACACACACACACACACACCAGGGCTGGAGAGTTAGCTCAGTGGTTACGAGCACTTGCTGTTCTTGCTTCCCAGCACCCACATGGCAGCTCACAACCACTGGTAACTCCAGTTCCAAAGGGATCTAGCACCCTCTTCTGGCCTCCATGGGTTCCTGCACACACATGGTATACATATGCACACTCAGGCACACACATACCCCTAAGATAAATAAATAAATATGAAGAGAATAAGTGCTCCAAATGGATGAAAGTGTCTCATAGCACACTCAAGGAACACTTCGACAAACCAGAGATCAAGTAATTTGATTTTGCTCAAAATCAGTTGTTACATAAAACATGACGGAGATTTAAGGATGGACTCTATACACCCAAACGCTATACACGTGAGTTGGGGCTTCTTACAAATAAGTTAGAAACCATTGACACCAAGAGGTTTTTGAAATAGGTTTTCCTTGTAACTTTATATTTGGAAGAAAAGTTCTAAAGCGCTTACGTACTGAGTATGTTTGCATATAGGCCTCTAGAGGAATGTGTTCACTGCTAACAACCTGCTTATTTAAGTGGCCACTGTTTGAAGTCTCACGCTGTCTGTTCTTCCAGTACATGTGCTAGAATTCAACTGCTCACGATCTCTGCCATTGGCACTCTTGAATTGTCTTAGTTAAGTCGTTTTAGATTATTATATAACAATTATTATTATATAACAATTATTGTAGTGTGGGTCTAGCTGCCAAATATTGAGCCATAAAGTTGTTGAAGGAATAAATTTTGAGGAAGTGTAGAAACATTTTATAAAATGTTAAATGAAGGCTGTCACTGACCTTTGGTTATTAGGAGTTTTAAATGTTGTTTTATTAATTTTTGAACTATGTGTGTATGTGTGTGCCTGTGTGGGCATGTGCACATGAGTGTAGTGACTTCAGAGGCCAGAAGGGGGCGTCGGATCTGTCTAGACTCTAGGGACTATAGCTAGAGTTACCCTTTGCTGTTGTAAACTGCCTGTTAAGGTTACTGGGAAACAAACTCACATCCTCTACAGGAGCCTCAAACACTCTTAGTCACTAAGATATCTCTCCAATCCTTAAATGTTATTGAACTGCTAAAAAATTGGGTGGATCAGCAGCAAAAGCACTTGCTGCCAAACCCGACAACCTAGTTTAATTCTTGGAACCTACAGAACAGAACAGAATCGATCTCTGACCTCCACAGACACTGCATGGCATGCATGTACACACACACACACACACACACACACACACACACACACACACACACATAAATAAATAAATAAAAATTTAAAAATATCTATGCCCTAGGTTCATAAAGAAAAGAAAGAAAAGAAAGGCTAAAACAAACAGGTCTGTACTGGACGACTACAGGAATTACCAGAGATGTGAGATCCCTGAACACAGGCTTCAGAGCAGATTTTTTGTCTACCAAACAAGCTTAAGGCACTAGTCTCAGACTACAGGGGTATGAAGAGCCTGGTGCGGCTGCCCCACACCTGCCTGCCATCGTTGACGTTCCTCTGTTGGCCCACATTTTCACAAGCTTTTCAGTAATCAAGCTCTGGACACTTCTACTTCAGAGTCAAGGCAGAGTCAGAGGCCACCCCCATCCCAGTCCGCTTGTCTCCGTCCTTCTGTCTTTTCTTATAAGCATATCTACCACCTCATCTTGACTGAGAAGCCAAACAAAGGAATGTTTGGTGGCTTAGCCAGAAACGAAACCAAAACCAAAAAAAAAATGTGGCTGCTATTTTTGGTGAAATCAATTTTGCATGAATTATTTCAATTTAAAGAAAATGCGAATTTTGTTTAGCAACAAGACTTCTGTTTCTGCTTCTCAAGATCTCCGTCTCAAGTGTCACAACCTTCCGCCGCTTTGGGAATGTGTGCTGTGACTAAGCACGAATCCCCCTGCCGTGGTGCTTGTAAATGATCACACGGATGCTTCCAGGCGTCCCACGAGTTCTTGTAATGATCACACAGATGCTTGTAGGCACCACACGGAGAAAAAGGAGCTGCCTACAGGTAAAGATGGGGCCCTCTCTTTTGAGGGACTTTTACTCAGCACCAAGTGCACCCATGTGAGACCGCCAGGGCTCCCGTTGGCAGATGTCAGTTCCTGGCGTTGACTGCCGTTCATATAAACACGCAGTGTTTATCTCCCAAGGTCCTAATTCCATACCTCCTGTAAGCTTTAATGGCCTGAAAAAGGGACACAATGTCCTTTGTTCTTTTCATACCATGGGAGGTGTATTACTTCCTGGGTGACCGCCTTCTATTTACAAAACATCCTGGCCATTTATGAGACTTTGGATTGCCATGGATTAGAACTTTCTAGAAAAAGTTGTTTATTTGGAAAGGGTCTAACTCCTCCTAGGATGTAGCAGATACGAGCTCTCAAATCATGACTGACGATCCTTCTCTTTTCTCCTTCTTCTTCAAAAGTGTTTGGGTGCATGACCCAGACTGGCCTCAAGCTCATGCCCCTCCCGTTTCCACCTCCCAAGGGCCAGGATCAGAGAAGGGCTCCCCTACATTCGGTCTGGAAGTTACTTCTGGTAACTTGTACGGGTCTTGCTCCTGCTGAGCAGCCAGCCTCCTTTTAGTTTCAACTCAGTGTGATGTGGATGTCAGATCCCAGCTGTCCCGACCTGATTGGGGGGTGGGGGTGTACAAGCTGAGGTTTTCCCTCTGTTTCCCTAGGCTACCAACTCCTGACTCGAAGCATCCCATTGGCCCTCAGGGTAAAGCAGCTGCTGCAGGCCTCTAACTGTTTTTCTCGTTCTCACAGATTCCAGTCCTGCGAATTCCTAACGATGGTATCTGATCTCTCAAGATGGGTTTTGGTTCCAAGACTAGCAATCAGATCCGGGGCTTCCCCTGTGCTGTGCAGACACTCTACCGCCGATCTCTGTCCCAGCCCAAAGCTTCTTCAAAACACATTTTATGCCAGGTGTGATGACGCGCGCCTTTAACTTCCCCATCTTTGTCAACCTTCCATCCCGTTTTGTCTTGATGTCAGGGCCTAGCATACAATCTGGTACAAGGCAGGCATCGAATGAATGTTTTGAAAGACAATAATGTTTAAAGGTCCTACTCGTGGGTCACACGCAACTTTGTATCAGCCACAACTTTCCCCCAAGCTCCTCCCTGGCTCTCAGTTCTTTTGGTTCCCATTGCCGCAGACACTGTATTTCTTTGCATAGCCCCTACCTAAGTCTGAATATAAACTAAATTTCTATTATTTCAGTGTTCTGTATCTACCTATATCCCCCCCTCCAACCCTGGCTATTTGGGGCAATAACTGAATATGTCTCCCCACAGTTCATGCGTTGGGAAATGCAATGGTAGCTATTAGCGGGACTTCTAGACGTTATCTGAGGCTGGATGAGGTCATGAGCTTGGAGTCTCTATGACAGTGTTAAAGGCTTTCCAAGGACAGACCGGTGTGAACAAGAAGGCCCTCCCAGACACCAGTAGCTTGACCCTGGGCTTCCCTGCCTCCAGAACCTGAGAAATAAGTTTCTTTTCTTTATAAATTACCCAGTCTATGAGGAAAAAGTTGCTCTTCAGGGTTCCCTCACCTTGACCATCCATGATCTCTTTCAGTTTCAAGCCATTTCTAAGACATCTTCACCTGTACTCTGCCAGAACCTTTGTTTACAACCCAGAGCATTAGAGACTTCCTCTTCTCTTACAGCATGTGCTATGTACTGCTGCTCTGGGTGTACACGAGTTTGATGATGGTTTACATCTACGGGCATCTATGAAATATCACAGGGGTGGGGGGAGCGGGGGGAAAAGGAGCTCTAAGTAGAGACAGGACATTCTGGTCTGCTCCCATTCTGATTAGAGCATTACATCCTACGGTCTCCTCCCTAAGAGCTAATCCAGCCATATCAAAGCAAAGGAATCTCTGTTTACTAACACAGCAACGTACTAACATAGCAAATCTCCTAGGTCCTGTGAGTTCCTGTGTATGGCTAGGCAATAGCAATGTTGACGGGCACTTAATTTAATTTGGTGTTCATTAATCAATAAGAAGTGTAAAAACTTTGACCCTCTTTGTAGAATGGCCGGGGACTATTATGTACGTTGCTGTTGTTGTGGCTGCTATTGTTTGTTCCAATACACTTGGAACGTTTCCCAGAGGACACAGAGTAGGGATTCAGAACCGGAAGTCAGTGCTGGGGACGTCCACGAGAACGTCTCCTCAGTAGCTCCCGTTCCCTTGTTGAGCTTCTCCTTTGGACTCTTCCTGCACCGAAGACCACCACCCCGGAAAACAGAAACTCAGCCAGAATCTCTCTCGTTTCAAAGAGGCTGGGAGCTAAAAATAGAGAATTCCAAGTTATAAGTCCGCGTTCTTAAAATCCCGTGTGTATCTTCAGCATAACTGTGATGTTTTCCCTCTGAATGGGGCCTTGGCAGCTCGCTAGTGTTGACTCTACACAAAAGGTCTGAACGTGTCGTCATGCTTGCTTCGCAGGGAAGAGGCTTTTAAACTTCGCAGAAATCCGTGGTCAACGTGTTCTCTGAGTATGTTTTTAAAGGACTTCTGCCAAAAAAAAGTCAGAATATTGATGGAGTAGTTACTACTAACGCCACAAATATTCCTGAATAAAGGAGAGCAAGATAAATTATTTACATATTTATTTATTATGGATTTTTTTTTTTTAATATTCTTGAGACAGGGTTTTTCTGTGTAGCCCTGGCTGTCCTGGGACTTGCTTTGTGGATTAGACTGACCTTGAACTCACGGAGATCCCTCTACCTCTGCCTCCCAAATGCTGGGATTAAAGATGTGTGTCACCACCACCCAGTTCTGATTTATCTTCCCTCCTTCCTTCTTTCTTTCTTTCTTTCTTTCTTTCTTTCTTTCTTTCTTTCTTTCTTTCTTTCTTTCTTTTTTGAGACAGGGTTTCTATGTTGTAATCTCTTTTTTTATTTTAAAGATCTTATTTTTATTTTTAATTGTGTGTGTGTGTGTGTGCGCGTGCACGCGCGCGCCAGAAGATGGTGAAGGTGACAGATCCCCCAGGGCTGGAGTAACGGGTGATTTCAAGCCACCCAATATGGGTGCCAGGAACCTAACTCCACTCCTCTGCAAAAGCAGTATGTGCTTTTAACTTCTGAGCCATTCTTCCATCATACACACACACACACACACACACACACACACAGTATAGACTTGTTTCAGGAGAGGAGTTGGAATATTCAAAGGCAATACTCTCAAGGTCTGGAAACGTGGCTCAGAAGCACAATGCCTCTTATACGTGAGATCCTAGGTCCAGTCTCCAACATTGGAAAGGGGAGGAAGACTGGGGAGACGGCTTAGTGAGTAAGAATGCTTCCTCTGAAAGCATGGGGGCCTCAGCTAGGATCCCCAAAACCGGCACAGAGGCCAGAGGAAGGAGTAGACAGACAGGAGAGTCTCTGGGGGGGGGGGGGTCCTTGGCTGGCCAGTCTTGTTGAAGAAGGGCAGGGTCTAGACTCAGAGAGAGACCTATTTCAAGGGAATAAGGCAGAGAATGACGTAGCAAGATGCACTATGCCCTCCTCCGTACCAGTTGGCGGCACACGCGTGTGCACTTAAGTGCATACCTCGCACACTCCTGCATACACAAGAAACAAATACTTCAAATTAAGGTGGGAGACAATAGCCTTGGAAGTCACATGTTCCGAGTTGACAGACAACCTGACAGCTGAAGGGAAACGAATCCTTTTAAGGAATCTGTTTTCCAGATTCTCTCTAGGGGAATAGAAACAGGAAGACACAGATGTAAAATTATGTTTCAGAGCGAGAGGCAGAAAGCAGGAGTACCCCGCGCCAGGAGCCTCAGCTGATCACCAGAATGAGTGGAACTCTGGCTCTCCTATGGGAAGAAAGAGGCGAAGGGCTTGATGGCTGGGGATGCCAGATGATACTTGTGAGAATTCCAGTCTGCCTGGAGGTTAAGCCAGGTGATGTCTCCTGGGATATCAAGTCTGGCATCTCCTTGGTAATGCTAGAGGCACACCAAACCTATTCTGCCCTCAGTCACTGTCAGGAAAAAAAAAAAAAAAAGCCCAGGGTTCTTTGGAAAACCAAAATTGAACCCCCATGTTGTTATGCATCTGAACCTGAGCCAGAAACAAACACATGTATGTGCCCCTGTGGTTTCTGTGGTCCCTGTGGTCTCTGTGGTCCCTGTCTCCCTGTCTCCCTGTGGTCTCTGTGGTTACTGTGTTCCCTGTGGTCTCTGTGGTCCTTGTGGTCACTGTGGTCCCTGTGGTCTCTGTGGTCACTGTGGTCTCTGTGGTCCCTGTCTCCCTGTGGTCTCTGTGGTCACTGTGGTCTGTGGTCCCTGTCTCCCTGTGGTCCCTGTGGTCACTGTGGTCCTTGTGGTCCCTGTGGTCCTTGTGGTCTCTGTGGTCCCTGTCTCCCTGTGGTCTCTGTGGTCACTGTGGTCTCTGTGGTCTCTCTGGTCCTTGTGGTCACTGTGGTCTCTGTGGTCCCTGTGGTCACTGTGGTCTCTGTGGTCCCTGTCTCCCTGTGGTCCCTGTGGTCTCTGTGGTCCCTGTGGTCTCTGTGGTCCCTGTGGTCCCTGTCTCCCTATGGTCTCTGTGGTCACTGTGGTCTCTGTGGTCCCTGTCTCCCTGTGGTCTCTGTGGTCACTGTGGTCCCTGTGGTCTCTGTGGTCACTGTGGTCTCTGTGGTCACTGTGGTCCCTGTCTCGCTGTGGTCTCTGTGGTCTCTGTGGTCACTGTGGTCTCTGTGGTCCCTGTGGTCACTGTGGCCCCTGTCTCCCTGTGGTCACTGTGGTCTCTGTGGTCACTGTGGTCTCTGTGGTCCCTGTGGTCACTGTGGTCTCTGTGGTCACTGTGGTCTCTGTGGTCCCTGTGGTCCCTGTGGTCTCTGTGGTCTCTGTGGTCCCTGTGGTCCCTGTGGTCACTAACAGAATATATCTTTCCTCCTGTTATATAAACCACTGCTTTTTGCCACTCACAACCACACAGAGACCACTTCACAGAGAATTCCAGAATACTCCCATCCAACTTGTCAGTACACTCCTGCCCTATTGATTTATTCAGTCAAACTAGATCTTGCCTGATGTGGCCTCCGTAGGCCTTTACATAATGCACGCTGACCATACACACACTGAAAGCCTATCTCGAGAACTTGTGACATATAACCAGGTCTCATCTCCGCCAACCACAGCAAGCAAACCTTGGCCAATCACAGGCAATTCAAATGATATACCTTCCTAAGTCAGCTGTCTCTGAACTTTGCTTCTCTTCATACCTCATCTCTGACTCTAAATATGCTGCTGCTTTGTTCTAAAATTGTTACCATAACCTCAGAGGCCAAACCGATAGCAGGGCTCTGTTAAGACCTTTTAAGAGACAACAGTTTCTCCTGGTCAGAAGAATGGACTCTGCCTCTGGCCCTTGGGAGACAGATAACGTTCTGCTCTGTTTGAAGATGAGGGCATTATGGGCTCGTTGGTTCCTTCCACAAGAGTTAATCCAAGGTCTGTGAGAGGCACAGAGGTGCCTTCTGCCTGACAACCAGAGTTCAGTCCCTGAGACGCACATGGTAGAAACGGAGGGAACTGACTCCCATAAGTTGTCCTCCGACTTACACAATCACGCCATGATGTGCTCAGATGTGTGCACACAAGCACACTCACACGAACATACACACATATACGTACACGCGTATGCACATGTATGCAGGTGCTCAAACAAAATAAATAAGCACTATGGAATAAAAGAACTTTAAAAAAGAAAAAAAAAAAAAAGAGTTAACCAGCTGGGCCTGCCAATCATGTGGCCAAGACACCACCCCTCGGGAAGATGGAGTCACCAAAAGCAGCTGTTCTCAACCTGTGGATGGTAACCCCTTTGAGGGGAAGGGGGTCAAACAACCCTTCCACAGGGGTCACCTAAGACCATCTGCATATCATATATTTACATTACAGTTCATCACAGTAGCAAAATTACAGTTACGAAGTAGCAACAAAAATATTTTTATGGTTGGGGGGTCACCACAGCATGAGGAGCTGTATAAAAGGTCTCAGCCTTAGGAAGGTTGAGAACCACTGCCCTAAAGCAACGTTAAGGGGGCGGGGAGATAATTACCCCCCTTGGTGAGATAGTGTGCTTATCCTTCCCAGAACCCTCCCTCCGCAGTGTCCGGACAAGCCACCACCATGTGGCCCTGCCCACCTTTTTGAGCTAGTCAGAACAAACTTCATCTTTCTCCTTTTCTTTTTCTTTCTTTCTTTCTGTTTTCTTTTTTTTTTTTTTTTTTTCTGTCTCTTTCCAAAGCCTGGGCACACTTTCTCTGGCATTCTGGGCTTTCTCAGTTTCTCTGACTTCTGCTGTGGCTGCTTCCAACCGATGTGGTTTTCACTTCTATTTCATGGTGGTCCCCTGGGCAGCTGCCAAGATCGACAGCTCAGCTGCTCTGTTGCTCTCCTCTCTGTGTCTAAATAAAATTGTCCTAGAGCTTCCTTTCCAGTCTGTTTTAAATTCTTTCATTAACAAGACTCAAAGGCAAAACAAACAAACTTTTTCCCAGTAACAGAATTTCCCCAGTAACAGAATTACAAGTAGAAACAAAATAAAAACTGTAAAACAGGACCTGTAGTTTTAGCGTACATGATACTGAAGGCTGTAGCTCTTGTCCACCCCAGCTCCCGCAGCTTCGTCGGCCACGTACAAGAAGATGACACATCTACCTCATGAGTGACTCAGCCCCTGGGCTGCTCCAGTCGCCGCAGCAGTTACCCACAGGCAGACCACACCCGAGCCTGTGTCACCTCCCTCACACGCTGTCCTGTCCTTCGGTTGTGCCTATCCAAATAGTCCTTTAGCTATGTCACTTGTACCCAGTTGGCAGGAAGTTTTCAGTAAGACCAGGAGAGTTTTGGAGGCAGGGGAGTTGGATAGAGTGAAGTTCAGGTGACCTTATACAAAGACCACAAAATCAGCATATGAGAAAAACCCACTGGCAAAGAGGAAAACTGAGTACCCACCCCTTCTGAACGTCCACTTCTTCCTGTGGAGATAGGGTTTTTTCCTTAACAAACTGTCTTCTCTCCGACGCAGTGGCCAGCCGGAGCAGGGTCACACTGGCTCCTGAGAACCAAGTGTTTAATTTCCAGAGTTTCTCTCTGCTAGTAACTGGAAACTGGCCACAGTGACAGAGTACTACTATTAAGAAAAAAAGTGGGCCTGGCTTTCCAGACTGTGGTTTGCAAGATATTTTCCAGGACACCGCGGTGTTGTCCCTTCCCCTCGCGCTCCTCACATGGTCCCTGCCCTCCCGGGCACTCTTCACACCGTCCGGATCTCACATCTGCCCAGGACTTCCCCTAATTGCACACCGATTGCGCATTCGTGGTCTTTTTCAGTCTTCTTTGATTTTTTACATTAAATTTCCCCACTCGGCCCCCATTCTCACCTCTCCTGACCTCTCTGCATCCATACACCTAAGCGCCAACACCCCCAGCCCAGCTTTAGACTGGCTCCCCTCTTTCCCTCTTTGTCCTGTCTCAACTCTCAAGCCATTTTGAAGGCTTCTCTCCAGCCCCAGAAAGAAGGAATTCAGCAAGAGAGTGAGGATGGAGGGAGGGTGACAGAGGTGGGGGTTGGGGGAAGCGGGGTGGGGGTGGGGGGGTTTGGAGGTGGGGAGGTGGGGGTGGAAATGACCAAATTCCATTATATTCATGTACGGAATTGTCAGTTCATTAAAAAGGAAGCTTCTTAACTGGGCATGTTCTCTTTCGAAACCTGTTTAGAATCTTCCCAACACGCGGGACCCAGCTGAGGCAGTAGAATTGCTGTAAGTTCAAGGTCAAGCTGGGCTTAGTAGTTTCTCTATTACCTGGGCTGGAGTGAAAGCATCTCAAATATAAATGAATAAATAAATAAAATGAATCAAGAGGCCTTTTTTTCCTTTTTCTTTCTTTATTACGTTTATTTTCAAATTTCACGAGTGTGTACTGAATTTATAGCATTTCCCCTCACCACTCCCATGTGCCCCAAACCCGACTCCTCCATCTCATGGCTTCTTTTTTTTTAAATTATTACTGTTACATATATATGAATGATTATATAAATACAACCTGCTAAGTTCATTTAGTGTTGCGTGCACACACACACACACACACACACACACACACACACGCTCGTGCGCACAAGTTTTTAGAGCTGACCACTTGGCACTGGATAATCAATAATAGGGCTCATTCCTAGAAAAGATTATCCTTCTCTCCGCAGTTGTCTGTAGCTCTACAGCTAGGGCAGCGGCTCCCAACCTGTGAGTCTCCAATGACCCTTTCACAGGGGCCGCCTAAGACCATCTGCATGTCAGATACTTACATTATGATTCACAACAGTAACAAAGTTACAGTTATGACATAACAATGAAAGTAATTTTCTGGTTGGGAGTCACTACGGCATGAAGAACTAACTATATTGAAGGGTCTCGGCATTAGGAAGGTTGAGAACTGCTGATCTAGCGGGGTTGGGCTCGTGAGATGTCCCCCACCCTCTGGCGTGTCAATTGGTGGTGTTATATGGCTTCAGCATAATATGTAGACAGGAGGACAAGCAAAGGTAACCATTAATGATGAAGGAGGGCTGGATGCAGGTGATGGACCCTTGAGTCACTAAAGACTAAAGCTACTTTAGTTTCTTCCGGCTTTTTGTTTGTTCGTTGGAAACAGTGTCTCTCTATAAGCCCTGATTGTCCTGGAACTTGCTACACAGACCAGGCTGGCCTTGAACTCACAGCCTTCCTGTCTGCTTGTGAGGACACCACACCTGGTGGGCAGCTTCTAGTTCTAACTTAGACACGAGTCTTCCGGTTTGCTATTGCTGTTTGGTGGTGGATCCGTGCATAGAAATATCTTTGATAGTGAAAGCATGAAGTGCCAGCGCTTCACATGGCCGCCAGTGATGGCCAATGACTGCATAGAACTTCATGGAGATATACAGATTTGGGGCCTGGTTAATTTTGTCGGCAGGTTTTTTTGGTTTTGTTTTGTTTTTATAGTTTGCAAGTTCTTTATTGAAAAGTTGTAATAAATGTATAAAGATATTTGAAATAAATGTGTGAAATAAAAAAAAATATTAAAAACATTATCTGGGCGGTGGTGGCACACGCCTTTAATCCCAGCACTTGGGAGGCAGAGGCAGGCAGATCTCTGTGAGTTCGAGACCAACCTGGTCTATAGAGTGGGTTCCAGGACACCCAGAGCTACACAGAGAAACCCTGCCTCAAAACACACACACACACACACACACACACACACACACACACATTATCTGAATGAAGATATTTCTCTTTCAAGTTTAAGGGATTTGTATAAATGTCATTCTGCTCTCTTTCCCTTAAGTGAATCATTCCCGATATGCTAGCCTAAGCTTTGAGATAGTAGCTCTCATTTTATACACAGCAAAGTATGCAAGCAGAATTTTACAGTTCGAAGCTTAACACAACCCTGGAAGTGATCCCCGTGGCCCTTTGCATCATCACAGTCAAAATAAAAATGCTCGCACTATTCATAAAAGCCAAGATATGAAATGGCCTAGATACAGCGTGTGTGTGTGTGTGTGTGTGTGTGTGTGTGTGTGTGTGTGTGTGTGTGTGTGTTTATGTGAATGCTCTGGGATTTCTTTTTCAGCCATAGAGAAGAAAACAATCATATTGTGAAGGAACTTCCTTATGGCTGAAAAAATCTTTTACCATGTGTGTGTGTGTGTGTGTGTGTGTGTGTGTGTGCATGCGCGCTCACCCAGCGTCAGCTCTAAGGATTGAACTGGGGTCCTCTGTAAGAACAGTACACACTCTTAACCACCGAGCCGGCTCACCAACCCCAGAATCTATATTGAAAACAAACCAACAGGAAAAGTGGAAGGCAGGATGGGATACTCAGGAGGAGGAAGGGAGACTTCGGGAGGGGGGAGGGGAAATGAGGGTGATTCAGGGTGCTGTGGGCCTGAGCAAACTACGTGATAAACGTCTGCGAGTGCGTGGGAATAAAACTCATCATTTTGACGTGAGGGTAAACAAAAATTCTTGAATACCTGTCAGCCTCCAGTTGTCTAATTCAATAAAAACGTCAACGAATACCTATCATTTGCTACGGTGTAAGAAGCAGATTAACATCTTGGGGCCTGGGAGACAGCTCAGCAGGTAAAGGTTCTTGTTGTTTTTCTGGCTGAGCCTGGCAACCTGAACCGACTCCTGTAAGTTGTCCTCTGAACGCCCCGTGTGTACTGTGTCAGGAGTGAACACACAGAGAAAGAGAGAGAGAGAGAGAGAGAGAGAGAGGGATCCATACCCCAGAAGCATTTGTAAAATTCACATTTTAAAACGAACCAGCTGTCATCTTCGCCGCCCCCCCCACCTCCGCATTCCTGTTAATTCAGTTAGCATTTAACACTTTCAAATCTACATGGAAATGTCATTCCTTTACTTTCTTAGTCATCCTCCTTTGTGTTCCAGAAGCTCACCTGTGGACTCCCAGAGTCTGACAATCTTCTCCAAAAGAGATAACAGCTTGTCGTCATGGACAGCCTGAATTCTCTCCGTCACTTCACAGATAAGAGCCACACGTCTGCCCTCCAAGGCTCTGGCTGGTCTGGTTTCCACCCTCCCGTAACTCCATCCAGGCCTCCTCTTCCTCTGACTCCTCCAGCCCGGGGTCCACTGGGCTCCTTTGTTCTTTGGGATTCTCTGGTGAGTGGTGGAGGAGGGGTAAGGGGTGGAATGGGAAGGTTGTTTGATCTTTGGTTCTGCCTGGAGGCCTTTACACAAATTATTCTCTCTGCCCGGGGAACATTCCCTTTCAGTTTCTATTGATTTCATCTCCTCTTTCTGGGATTTGGCTCAAACACCACCTCCCCAAAATAGCCCTCAGAGGGACGCTCTGGCAGGGCAACAATGGCAGGTTATGTAAACAGCAGTCACATCTGTCTCCTTAAGTAGTAAATAAACATCTTTATTTAACTGGCTGTCTGGTAAAACAGTATTTCTATGTATTTCTTGTTTATTCATCAATTCCTAGAGGTTGGTCAAAATACTCCACAAACACTTGTAACAATGAGCAGATACTGTGTGCCGGGAACTGGTCTTTGTGGCCCAGCCCTTGTCTGCAGGTTCCTGCACACTGCACCCACCTGGATAAGCTTGCCACTGCTCCCAGTAGCTTGAGAAGAAGCTGATGTCCCTATCCTCATTTTTAAGATGATGAAACAGAACCAAAGAATCTCGTCTAGGGTCCCAGGATAACGCCTGATGGAGTTGAGTAAGAAATCCCAGAACTCACTTTTCTGCAGCACTGCAGGGTCCCCAGTGCACCTCATGAATCCAGGGTGCTGGCTTCACCCTCATGACCCATTGTTTCTCAAAGGATTCTTCCAAATCAAGTCACACTGGGGTTCATGTGATTTGACATTTAGGGGCATATGCGCATTCAATCAGGATGGGGTTTTTTGGGGTTTTTGTTTTGTTTTGATTTGATTTGATTTGGTTTGGTTTTTTGAGATAGAGTTTCTCTGTTGTAGCTCTGGCTGCCCTGAAATTCATGCTGTAGACCAGGCTAGCCTCGAACTCACAGAGATCCGCCTGCCTCTTGTCTCCTGAGCGGTGGGATTAAAGGTGTGTACCACCACCACCCGGCTTGAATCCAGGCTTTTATACCCCTATGTTGGCCAGTCACTCATTTTCCTTGGTAGTGGTAGGAAGCAGGAGTGGGTACCCTGATGACATAAAGGTGCTTCTGTGTACAAGACTCAGGTTCACAACTGTGGGCAAGCGAGGTTTGCCTCCGTCTCCAGAGAGGAGAACCTGGTGAAAGAAAAGTGCACAACACCACACAACAGGGTCTCACGCAAGAGGTTTATTGGGGTGGGGGTAAGATATGGAGTGTCCGCTTCTGAGTGGGGAGGAAGAAAGAGAGAGAGAGAGAGAGAGAACATAGTGAGAGGCAGAGAGAGAGAGAACAGAGGAAGACGGACAGAGAACAGAGAGGGGACAAAAGAGAGGGAGAGAGAGGGGAGAGAGAAAGAGAGAAAGGACAGAGGGAGAAGGGCAGAGAGCCGAGAGAGGAACCAAAGGGGAGGAGCCCTAAACCCCACTGGGATTATATGGGACTTTTGATGCAGGACAGGTACCTGTCTGGAGGCAAGTACAGGGGTGGTACCTGGCCAGAAGGTGGGGAGTGTCGGGAAGAGTGTGGGAGATGGGCAAGCTCCAGGGAGGGAGCTCTGGCCGATTCACAACACCTGAGGCATAGAGGGCATTGGTCCAGCACCATCTTTGGGCAGCATTAGAGAGGTCGCCCCAAGCCCTAAATACTGTTTAACACCACTAGCTCCTGCCCACTGAATGCTAGCAACATTGTACACTCCCCCTCCCCAGGCTCCAGACACTGTCAAATACCCCCTGGGCTGCAAACTGCCCTCCTTTCCCATCACCCTTGTCTGCCCACCGGATGCCTTCTGTCTCACACACAGGATTTATGTTTGTGGGTGTATGCACCTGCGTCAGCAGTTGGCTTCACTGACTCTGATTCTCTAAACCAGTGGTTCTTAACCTTCCTATGGCTGTGACCCTTTAATATAGTTCTAATATAGTTCTCATGCTGTGCTGACCCCCCCAACCATAACATTGCTCATTACTACTTCAGAACTAAAATTTTGCTACTGTCGTAAATTGTAGTGTAAATCTCTGACGTGAAGATGGTCTTAGGCGACCCCTGTGAAAGGGTTGTTCCATCCCCGAAGGGGTCGTGACCCACAGGTTGAGAACTACTGTTCTAAACCAAGGCTGACTCAAGGTAGAGTGGAAAATAAGTGTTCAGTGAACATGGTGGTTATGCGACAGGCTGGTCGTCAGGTTTCTGGCTTGAACAAACGCATAGACAGGGACGTGGAATTCAAGCTTGAAAGGGAAAAGGACAAAGGGAAGTGTGAATTTGAAGTGCAGTGTGTCTGGGCGTCACCTAGGTTGAGATCACTATCTAGGTCCTATCGAAGTCCAGGGTATGACTACAGTTGTCTATGAACAGTACTCAGAAAAGGGCGAGAAAAACCAGCTACAACAGGGGACTGTTTACTTTCAGGGGGCAGCCAGAGCCTGAGTCAGGTCAAAGGGGTCTATAGGTACCAGCGAAGGAGGGGCAGTACAGGGTGGGCGAAGCTATGGAAGCAGGAAACGTTTGATCTGAAAAGGAACGGTGCCTCCTTTGGGCTGTTGCGAGCCCCAACTTCCCAAGGCCAGTAAGTATTCATCATTTATCATTACAATTCTTCCACGAATGCGATACGCCGAAAAACCCGATCCCATTGTATCTGTTCAGGATGGCCATGCTCAGGGCCCACGGTGCACAGTCACTCTGGGATCACATGAACACGCAGGCTAATAAGCCAGGGTACCACCTCACATCCTCAGAAAAGAACACACGAAGGGAAAGGGAAAGTAACAACACTGGCAAGATGTGGAGAGATCAGGACACACGCGTGCCGCCGGCGAGACCGAAACGGGACGCGGCCATTCTGGAAAAACCAACAGGAGATTCTGCAAAAACTTAAAAGTAGAATTATCCTATGATACAAAGCTTTATTTCTGGGTGCGTGCCCACAAGGGACTCTAAGTAGGAGCTCAAAGAATGATTTGCCACCATGTTTGTAGCTGCTTTATTCGGAATAGCCCAGATGCCCTAAGATGGGTGGCTAGATATGGGGCTCACACATAGCTTGGGGTATTATTCGTCCCCACACTGTGACTCATCTTGCAACACATCGTGCCACGGGAAATAAAGAAGTAACCAAAAGACAGACCCTAAACGATTCTGCCCATATGAGCTACCTCGAAGAGTCCGTTTCATAGAACCGAGGGCCAGGATCCGGAGGGGAGGAGGAATGGGGAGTTGGTGTTTAATGAAGACAGCTTCAGGGTAACAGGAGGGAAAGACTGCTCGACGCTATGGATAGAGTTACCGCTACTGGTCATGGTTAAGGTGGTTTAAAGGAAAGGAGACGGATGAGGAGGGAGAGGCGGGTGGAGGTCTTGTGGAAGCGATACCTCAACAAAAGGAAAGCAAGGTAATCGCTCTCTAAACACAAATTTGCATATTTTCCTGTCTGAAGCCAGCTCCGATCCTGCAGGGATTCGTGGTCACGGGTTATTTTAACTGGAACCAGATATCCCACCATCTACTTGTCCTGTATAATGGATCTTAAAGGACCATTGCTGGATTGGGAATGAGGACACGGGACCCCTGGGGTGCTGATTTCACTTTGAGAATCCTCAGCTGCCTAGAGATTTCCAAGCCTGGACTTTGATCCTACAGATGTTATCTGCTAAGTAGTGATCTCACCCATTAACCCTGCTCTAGTGAGTCACGTTCAGAAAGGCTCGGGGCTTCCCATGGCACACTCGTGCACGCGCTTATGTGCCAACGGAGGCAGGTTGCTACAGACCAAGCAGTAGAATCCTGAGCCGTTTTGCCACAGGCTAACTATGAAGACCCTCCAAGGAGGTCCACACACTCCATTAGCAAGTCTGTGGCTGGGAGTTTCCGGAATGACTAAGAATTCCTCAGAAAGCCTTCTAAGCTGCAGAGGCGGCTCCTGCGGCCTGTCTACGCCCTCCAGGCCATCTTTAAGAGACCAGGCCAGCACTCAACACTTTTCCAATTTCACCTCTGAACAATTTGACTTCACTTAGAAAGTAGAACTTCCGCTTAGATGAATTCATTCATTTACTCAAAATTTATTGAAGAGTAGTTTTATGCAAAATTGTCAAAAGATAGGTACGAAAATGATAAGAGGAGCTGGAGAGATGGCTCAGCAGTCAAGAGCACTGGCTGCTCTTGCAGAGGACCTGGGTTCAATTCCTAGCACCCACAGGCAGCTCACAATTGTGTGCAACTCCAGTTCCAGGGGATCCGATGTCTTCCCTCTTCTGGCCTCATGAGCACATCGTGCAGCACAGACATACGTGCAGGCAAAACACTCGCTCACGAAAAATAAAATTTAATAATCTTTTTTAAAAACTATAATGAGCTAGCTGAGCAGTGGTGGTGCACGCCCTTAATCCCAGCACTCAGGAGGCAGAGACAAGTGGATCTCTGTGAGTTTGAGGCCAGCCTGGTCTTCAGAATGAGTTCTAGGACAGCCAGAGTTACAACAGAGAAACCCTGTCCTGGAAAAAAAACAAAAAAAAAACAAAAAATGATGATACGTTAGTTTTAAAGTCAGCGTTCTTGAAGTATAATTTCTTTTTTTGAGACAGGGTCTCAGTATATAGCTTTGGGAGTCCGGAAACTTGCTATGTAGACCAGGCTGGCCTTAAATTCTCAGAGATCTGCCAGCCTCTGCTTCCTGAGGGCAGGAATTAAAGGCGTGTACCACTATGCCTGGCCATTGAAGTACAGTTTATATAGAGTAAAATCACCCTTTGAGGAGTTCAGTCCTGTGAGTTAGTTTACACAAGCAGAATACAGACTATTCCCATTGTCCTGAACACTTCTACTGTGACCCTTTCTGGTCAACCCTTCTCTACATCCCCGGCTCCAGGCATCCACTAATCTGACATTTGTGCCCAAAGTTCTGCCTTTTAAAAATGCCACAAAAGTGCATTCACAGTGGTGTACCTTTAGTGCTTAATGTCTTTCAGCATACTGCATTAGAGAGTCACCTATGGTGTTGCATGTACCGGCATTTTCCCTGTTGTGTGGGCATACCAGAGTTTATCCATCCACCAACTGACTAGCATTTCATTTCCAGTTTCAGCATTCTGGATATCGCCACCATAAGCATTGCGATTGGGTCTTTGTGTAGAAATAAGCTTTTGTTCCTCATGGAGTAAATACCTAGGGATAGAAAAGCTGGGTCATTTCAGGAGTGTTTGCTTCAATTTCTAACAAACCACCTAATTGTTTTCTTGAATGACTGGTACCTTTGGCATTCTTAACAGCAATACATTACATATGCTTTCCAGTTGTTCTGTGTCCTAGGCAAGCCAGATAAAGCTTTTTGCAAATATTGGCATCTTACTTTTTTCAAACCTGCCATCCTCCTTTCTTCTTTAGAGGTACGAGGGATTGAACCTGGAGCGTGCCTCATGCTAGGCAAGAGGTCAGCCCCAAGTTCCATCCTCAGCCTTGAACCTGCCGATGTCATAAACACTGAGCTGTCAGCAATGGCCAGTTTGTCTTTACAATTCAGGCCACAGAACCCAGGGCCCCAAGATGCTAGGCAGGAACTCTACCACCGAACTAATTTCCAGATCAACTACTTCTGCAGAGCTTGAAATATCTTGACATCCAATCTGGGGACCAAAATTTTTAATTTTTGTTTATTTCCATGGTGCTCACTTTTCTCTGTAAGACAATAATGCAAATGTACCTTAATGGACTCATTAGATTTTAAATTATAGGAAGGCAAAAGGAAACACTCAGCAAAATAGAAGTAGACAGTTACCAGCAGAATATGCACAGTGTAGAGGGATCTCATGATGGGTTCTCAAAGGAATTCTTGAAGCCTTCCTTACTATGTCCCTTGAAAGGGGGTGTCCAGGTTCTTCTGTACTGGACCTTCATGAATCTCCCTCCCTCCTCAGGTAAGAGCCCACAGAAACCAAACACAGAGTTACCAGTAACTAGGTGGCTTTGAATAGTTACTACTCTCATTTCAGGCTTCCCTGATAGGCCCTGTCATCATGAGACCACTTAGGCAAAGCGCCATTCACTGATGCTGCTGAGTCTGAGCCAATTAGTTTTGTTAAAGTTTCTGTTCACTCGTTTTGGGGGGTGTGTGAACTGACAGACCTCCCTGCTCCATGCTGGACCATTGCATGCTCGTCAATCACTCTACAACCCCCCTGGTCTCAAGAGAATCTACAGAGTGTCAATGCCCATTTTAACCTAATAGGTTTCAAAGATTAAAATCCATTCATAGCTGGGCAGTGGTGGCACACGCCTTTAATCCCAGTACTTCAACACTTGGGAGGCAGAGGCAGGCAGATCTCGTAAATTCAAGGACAGCCTGGCCTACAGAGTAAGTTCAGGACAGCCGCGATTACAAAAGAGAAACCATGTCTCGAAAAACTAATAAATAAATAAAGTCCAGAAATACAATGTGAACCTGAGTTTTTCTTTCCTCTGCTCCCTCTCTCCTCAGTGTGTGTATATCACTCTATGTGTGTGTGTGTGTGTGTGTGTGTGTGTGTGTGTGAAGACGATTTGCAGGAGTCAGTTCTCTCCTTCCACAGTAAGGATTCCAAGGATTGACCATTCCATTGATGGGCTTTACAGCAATTGCTTTTACACAGGGAGTCATCCTGAGTGCCGGGACACGTTTATCTTAATCCCTCCCGAGGTGAGGACTCAGGTCTGAATGCAGAGCTGGTTTAAGACAACGCAGAGTGGACCCTGAGCTCAAGTCTTCACTTTTGATGCAGTGAACCTGTGTTTAACACAGGCTGTGGCCAAATTCATTTCTTGACAAAGGTCGCAGGTGCCTTGCCCTAGACTCCCTGCAAGTTGTAATCTGTGTGACTGGCTGCTTAGCTCTTTCCCACTCTGCCCTTGCACAGTCAACTCTGGAAGAAGCAAAGGGACAAAGCCTCTTCATAGATTCATTCACTGGGTGCTCTCATGTGGTCTTCCAGTGACTGTGGCCGTAATGAGTTACCCGCACCATCTTAACTGTGTCACTTCCCAATTAGATCAATGAGTTCACAACATTTTCCTTCTGCAGTGAATAAGTGTACACTGAGAGCCTACTATGTTCCAAGTATGACTTAGTCAAAGATGAACCACAGTGGGGCCACGTGCCTAGGAGAGTGTCACCGACACCAGGAGAGGGTGGAAGGGAAGTGCCACAGACTGAATCTTCCTTTAGGATTCCATCAGGGTTGGGATCAGAACACCATGGATCCTGTCTTCCAATCAATCACTAAACCACTTATTTGTGCCCACATCCAACCCAGATATATCCACTTGGTTTACATGTGAAGCACAAGGAACCTTGAAGAATCTGGTGACGGCGATATACGGTATCTGCGGGTCACTCTGCACTCAGAATCGGCGATCTAAATGGGACACAGATACAGGCTAACGTGAATTATATTTAGTAACTGGCTGCCTCATATACCTCCCACATCCCCTGTCTTTAACCTCCTCTAAGTACCCCCCAAACCATTACATGAATGCCTTAATTACTTTTCTATTGCTGTGCTAAAGCACCATGATCAAGGGAACTTATAGAAGAGTCTATTGGGGCTTACGGTTTCAGAGGGTTAGAGTCCATGGCCAACATGGCAGGCAGGGAGTATGGCAGCAGGCAGGAACACAAGCACAAGGTGGAAGAGCTAACTTAAGGAACAGCCAGGGCTTCTGAAACCTCAAAACCCACCCCCAGTGACACACCTCCTCTAACAAGGCCACGCCTCTCTAATCCTTCCCAAACAGTCCCACCAGCTGAAGACCAGGCATTTGAACATATGAGCCTACGGTGGCCATTTTCATTGAAACCACCGCAGCGAATTATCGTCAAAGAGACAAACATGACTGAATTATTTGCAACTAGACAAACATGACCAAATTGAATGAGACAAAGAAGACACCAGGTGCTGGTGTGGCAGGGTTGAATCTGTGTGCAGTGGCTACCGAAATGTCTATGTACTTATGTGCATTTGTGCTTTTCCGGTTTGAATAGCTATGGTTTCCTTTACAGGAGATCAAGGTAGGTTTCATGCCAGTGGCTATGGTTCCAAATCTTACAGAAAAAGTTGTATTTTCAGGAAATCCTGAGCTTTCCAGCCCAGGAAAACATACCTCTTCTCCTTGCCTGCTGCCTGGGCAACTCTTGCAAAGCCCAGAAAACAAAGCTCCTACCCTGAGTCTGACAATTGTCAATCTCTTGTTTATTGGTTTGGGACTGGGTATGTAGACCAGGTAGGTAGCCCAGGCTAGCCTGCAACTTCCTGGCTTGGAAGAGCAGTACAGGTTTGTGTCATCATGCCCTGCTTCGTCAGGCATTGTAAACGGCTCAGTATGAACCGTGTGTATGTGTGTATGTGTGTGTGTGTGTGTGTGTATGTGTATGTGTCCTTTGCGCTGGAAGGAGCCCCCATCAGTGTGCGCCCACCACACCCCACCCTCTCCCTCCCCCGGGAAAGAGGAGGCCTCTCTCAGTCTCCAGGGCTGGTGTGTGAACTCTTCCCGGCCCTGTCTGTTGTTTACTTCTCCAGAGTTTTTGTTCTGCTCAGGGAAGCTGCGCCCGCGGCTCCTCAGATGTTATTTATCTTTTCCTGCGAGGGACTTGTGACAGTCCAGGGTGTTGTGTATCCTGTGTGATTGTTTATCGCCCAGCCCATGCCCTGGCCGAAGCAGCCTCTGGGTCGGCACTTCACGTCCCGAACGCAGCGGCTACGTGAGCGCCCAGGGCGGGGGAGGTGTCACTCTGGCGGAGGCCCTGACCTCTGGCGTGCAGGTGGGCTGATGCTGGTGCGTGCTGGCCCAGCCATCTTCCAGCTCCAGCTCCCCCTCACCCGGGGCGCCGGGTACCCCGTAGGGCAAGCGTGGTGCTCAAGCGCTCAGGCACCTGTGTCTGGGCTGTGCGCAGGACCTGTCCTGGCTGTGAGGCTGCCCTGCTAGAGCTTCTGCCGGCTGGCTCACTGGCTCTACGTGCAGCTCAGTGACCTAGACTGTTTATTTTCCATCACTTCTTTTCTATGGATGCGTTGAGTCTTGACCGGCCTGAGCACCCTTGCACACACACACACAAGCACATGCGCATGTACATACACACACTTTGCACACATTTGCACACGCCTTCATATGCACACACGCCTATACACATACTACTACACACACACACACCAGCCCTGCAGGGAAGGATCAAACGCTCGTGGTGGCCCCAGGTCTATTTTCTCAGGCGCCCTTCCCCATCACACATTGTTAGCTGGACAATGGGCTCCTGTGTCAGTCTTATTGGCACCAGTTTTGTACGATGCAGGAAACAGCATTTCCTCTCGGCGCTGGAAAATTCACTTGGATGGTGCTTTTCCCTTTTTATTGAGAACGCTCACACAGCCCGGGAAACGCGAGCTCCCGGCGAGGGGAAGGAGCGGCAGAGGTAGACATCCCCAGGGCTCCAGCGCGTCCCGGCCCCTTCCCGCTCAGCGCGCCGCTGGCCTCTGCCAGAAGAGGAAGCCCGGCCTGAAACAATGAGATGGGCCGGGTGTCTCATCTGTGACCCTCCCACTGGGGCCGTCGGAGTCGGCTGTGCCAAGCCCCCCTGGCCCAGGCGACCAGGGCACAAGCGAGCTCTGAGGGAGGGGCTCCCCACTGCCCTGAGACCCCACCTCGGGGTCTGGCTGTCTGAGCCAAGCAGCCCCGACTTGGGCTGTGGGAGAAACTGCCCAAGTTGTCCCTAGATTTACTACAAGGCTAGATAGCGGTCCCTAGTCCCAAGGCTGGGAGTGTGCTTAGCTTGGGGGAGGCCCGGCCTGGGGGTGATGTTCAATCCCCAGCACCAACAATTACAAAGAAAGAAATGCCTCCTATTTCACTCAGGATATCTATTTTGACATACACCCTGCTCTCCATTATATAGTAGCCCTGGTTTCTTGAATAGACTAGTTTGGAAAATCAGGGGTTGGGTGGGAGAGATGTTACACAGTAGGGGAGCTGGCGCTATCAGGGCACACTAACGCATGAATACTCCTGCCTGTCCAGGTTACCCCAGCTGCCTCTAACACTGTCTTTTTGTCCACTGTTACTGGCTGGCAGCACGGACACCCAAATGTTGAACCCACACAATATGCATGTATATTTACTGCGTTCATGGCTCTTAAGATGCACCATACACGCACATCTCGCTTCGACGCCAAGCTGCAGTGTTTCAGAAATGCCGTCACTTCCCGGCTGCGCTCTTTGAGGTAGGTCCAGAGAGACAGAATGGGAACTGTATCTGAAATGTATTTGAAATATAATTTGACTCCTCATTAGTCTTCTGCTACAAACTGCAAAACTGCAAACATTTGGTGGAAATACAGCTTTTCAATGTGTTTATTACGCTTATGTATTTGAGGGGGGAGGGGAGGCACACACGCCGCAGTGTGCCCGTGGAGGTCAGAGGACAATTTGTGGACAATTTGTGGACAATTTGTGCTCGGCTTCCTCAGTGTGGGTCCTGGGGATCGAACTCCGGTTTTCAGGCTTGCTAGCCAACCTCTTTATAAGCTAAGCCATCTCACCTGCCTGGAAATTCAGCTGTTTGAACACGCTATTTCTCACCACATTTTCCAGCTGCCAATCTTATTTCTTTGTATTTTTTCCTTTATTTACATGTGGGAATGAAACTCCAGGTTTCACACTTGCTAGGCAATTGCTGTGCCACCGAGCCACCTGCCGAGCCCAACCGTGAGTTGAGAGTCTATGATCATGCCTAACTGACATTAAGGTCAAGCTGGAGAAGGCTGGGAAGAACGAGGCCTTTTCTAGCTCAGTGAGTTCATAACAACTTATTGGCAGGACTGATCTGCTGTTGTTGGTAGCTTCTAAGTCTTGAGTTTAAACCTTCACTGTCTTCCGACTACACCGAGTCGGAACTTCTCTCTTCCCCAGCTGCGAGAGTCAATGGTCTCTAAAACAGTATGGTGATGTTTAACTCCTCTGGGCAGGTGCATAAAGGAACCCTCTGCCACACTTGGTAACAAGTCAGTTCTCCTCCAGTTGCTTTATTTCAGGTGCTCCTCCCGCCCTGCAGGTCTCCTATTGGAGCTCCACAGGGCCAGGTGTGCAAACCTGAGCTGATCTCTGCTTCTTGAATGAATGTATGAATGAATGAATGAACGAATGCTTGTTTTTCATGGCATTTATAAGCCTAGAGAAAAGATGATAAGATTATAGCTTGCGGTCTGTAGGAATACACCTGGAAGACTTTTAATAATAGCAAAGGTATTCCTCACACTCCGGGAACCAGAATGAAGTGAGAATTGGGGTAGCAGAGGGGGGCAGAAGCCTCTGGTAAGGAGTTCACTTTCATTGAAGAGTCCCCTTAGGCCCTTTGGGAAAATCCTTGCTGCCCCTAAGAGTCACCAGGTGCACGCCTTTAATCTCAGCATTCAGGAGGTGGAGGCAGGAAGATCTCTGAGTTCGAGGCCAGCCTGGTCTACAGAGTGAGTTCTAGGACAGCCAGGGTTACAACAGAAGAACTCAGTCTCTCAAATAAATAGATAGATCTATAGATAAATGATAGATAAATGATAGATAGATAGATAGATAGATAGATAAAACTAATAAAAGAGTCGAGAGTCATACTGGCTTTTAGACATAGTACGCTGCTCTGAATTGAACCTGTTGTAGCATTTATGGTTAGTTTATGTGTTTTAAATATTTTTTTGTATGTATGAGTGTTTTCTTGCATGCATGTCTATGCACCACATGTGTGCCTGTGGCCTGGCGTCTAAAAAGTCCAGAAGGCGGCATCGGATCCCGTAGAACTGGAGTTGCAGACAGTTCTGAGCTGCCACGTGGATGTTGGGAACCAAATCCTGCTCTTCTGCAAGAACAGCAAGCTCTCCTAATGACTGAGCCATCTCTCCAGCCCCGAGTTTATAGTTGTATATGCATGCGATCCAACAAGAATGTGATCTTTAAATGAACACCTTATATCTGGGCCTGATGGAGATGGAGATAAATATTAGCAACAGGAGACAGAGCAGAAACAAACCCAGAAGTCAAAAGTCATCATTGAGCACTGTAATCGAAACTCGGGTGCGTAGTGCCAGTGGCGCTCTGTGGGTACGCTCAATGCGCGGAGAAGTGTCTGCTACTAGGGATGTTTCTTATTTTAGATCCCAATGTTCAGCTCAGAGTTTTACAAATAGCTGCCTCAGAAGAATGATTCACACGCAGCGCAGGTTGCTACCCCAAGCGTACGAAGTGGGAGGACGTTCAAGAGTGAACATTCCCCATCGTCAAACCTTAACTAGGTTTGCTCTGATCTAGGTATGATTAACAGGAAAGAAGGCTCAGCAAAGACCTGCTACCAGCTTAGCTTAGCTTAGCTAAGAGCTAAGGGAAGGTTCGAACCCACCACGTTCTTCATCTGTACCTGGTAGCCCCAGCTACCTGTCTCTACACCCTGCTTACAGGCTGTTTCCCACAGTCTTCTTCTCTGTCACCAGAGTATTAGACAGGATTTCGGTGGACCACATCAGGGGCTCAGGACTTCCTAGAGCATCACTGGTAACCTTCAGCTTGGGCTCCTCGCAGCAGACAGATGCTAGGTGGCTGAGTGCCATCTCACCTCCTAGCCCTGGCTTGGCTCACTTAGGTGACTATTGGTGAATATCTTCTTCTTGACCGCTTCTAATTATCAACAAAACTGTTCCTTGTCTCCAACCAGAAGAAGTCTGTAATGAACTAGATCAACTCTAGGACTTGACAACAAAATGTCCTTGGAACTTGAGGGTCACTCCTAACCCACCCACCCCCACCCCTGCCTCCATTCCTGGGTGGTGGATCTGGCTGACTTCCTGCCTAGAGATTGTCTCCCAGGACTATTGCCAGGTCTCTTTTTCTAGAACTGATCCTTCAGCTGGGTTGTCAGCTTAGTCAGACACCTCTTGCTTAATGCTTTCTTATGAAATCTGTCCACCCAGATCCTCGCTGTCCTGTCTGCCCACGTTGTCACAAATCCTTCAGCTCAGGTTCCTGTTCCCATTGTTGATGAGTTTCCAGGGCTTGCACCAACGACCAAGATCTCCTGTGGATGTCTCTGCAGCATGGGCTCCCTCAACAGGGGCTTCCCCACCCCCGCTCTGCTCTGTTGCTGGCTCCCTTCTTCAATGGCATCTCATCCTCAGCCTCAGATCAGTTCTCCAGCTGACTCTGAGACAAGGTCCTCCGGAGAGAAGACAAATCTAAGTGAAAATAAAATTAAAGATCGTACTTATCAGTGGCTTAAGAAAACACTGACTTGAAAAACCAGTAAAGCGTGTGATGACCTTGCAGGTTTGCATCTCTTGGTAACTCTTTTTTTTTGGAAACAGGGTTTCTCTGTTGTAACTCTGGGTGTTCTGGAACTCACTCTGTAGACCAGGCTGGCCTCGAACTCCCAGAGATCCATCTGCCTCTGCATCCTGAGTGCTGGGACTGAAGGCGTGCACCACCACCGCCCGGCCTCCTGGTAACTCTTGGCGAGTTACTGTAGTTAGTACCTTTTATTTAATTGATTATTTTTTATTTATATTAAATCAATATTTAATTCATTTATTTTTATTACTTTATATTTGCAGTGCTGCTTACCAAGCCCAGGGCTCTGTGAGTGGGTGCTAGCTAGGCAAGCGCTCTATCACTGAGCTAGCCACTTTGGATTTTTACTTTATTCTTTATTCTTAGAATTGTATTTCTTAGCATTGTATGTGTACGAGGTGTCTGGGTACACACGAGGAAGCCAGTGGACACCTTTATGGGGTCAGTTCTCTCTTTTCACCTTTATGTGGTGGGTTGAGGATTAAGGTCTTGGGCCAGAAAGATGGCTCAGCAGTTAAGAGAATTGGCTGCTCTTCATAAGGACTCAGGTTCAATTCCCAGCAGCCACATGGCAGCTCACAACTGTCTGTACCTCAAGTTTCAGTGGATTCAACTCCCTCATACGAGGGTCAAACACCAATAAACGATAAAGTCGAAGAACCAAGGTCTTCAGGCTTCCTCGGCTGAGCCATCTCATTAGCCCCACCTTAGATTTTTAAATGGCTGGATTCTTCCACAAGACTTGGTAAATCCGAGAGAAGGGTTCACCTGTACGTGAATAAATTCTGCATGTGAAGCATGAGACTGATTTGTAGGTTCTAGTTTGGGGTTCTGTTTTTTAAGACTGGATCTTAATATGTAGGTGAGGTTGGCCTAGAACTAGCTCTTCATCCTCCTGCCTCAGTCTCCAGGGTGCTGGGAATACAGTAGTACTTCACCACCCCGGCTCAAGATGATGAAATTGTTAATATAGGAACTCTTCGTGAAGTACATATTTTAGTATCTTAAACCCGGGAAAGGCAAGATGGCTCAATGGGAAAAAGTGCTTGCAGCACAAACCTAGAAACCCGAGTTCGATGCCCTGAGCCCCTGACAACGGAGAAAGAGAACACCAGCTCTACAAAGTTGTCCTCTGATCTCCACACATACACTGTGACTCATGTAATAATAATTAAAAAGTTTAAATAAATAAAATCTTAAACCTAAACATGAAGAGCTACACGTTGCCCTGCTAGCAATACTTAAAACACTATATGCTTTCGTTTCTTTCTCTCTCCTTTTAAAAATTCTGTGTATATGTGTCTGGGCATGGACATGTGCGTGCAGTGCCGGAGGAGGTCAGAAGAGGGCATCAGACTTCCCGGAGCTGGAATTCGTGGTTGTGAGCGGCTCCACACGGGTAGCGGGAGCTTAACTCCAGTCCTCTGCTGGACAGTGTGTGCTCCTAACCGCCGAGCCATCTCTCCAGGCCCCGTTGAGTTTTCATTTCTAAAGGATTCTACTGTACCTTGAGTAACTGAGAACCTGAGAGCTAGTTTAAACTTATTCTATTACTTAGCTGTGATTTCATTAAGTAAAAGTTGAGCAAACCATCCAGATAAAATGTAGACTCTTGGGAATGTAGCTGGAGTGCTCACCCAGTACCTGTCACCCACAGCACTGAAAAAAAAAAAAATACACCAAACAAAACAAAACAAAAAAATCCCAGCAGCTTTAAAAAGAACAGATAAAATACACTCCAGGAGGAGCGCCGTAGGACACCTGTCGAAAGTTTGAGGCCAGTCTGATTTCATAATGAGGTCCTGACTCAAAAGGAGTTTTTGTCCCCAACCTCCAGTGGTTGCCAGTCTTGTTTCCTTGAATTAGAAATACCTCTCTGACGTCCCCCGAGGCTTCTGTTCTCTCTCTGCACCCACCTCTCCTACAGACTCTTCCCCACGTTAAGTCTCAGTCCACAACAACAGAAGGCTCCTTTCCCCTCTGGAGACAGAGGCTTTTCTCTCTGAAACACACCGGGAAGGGAACTTAGCTCACTGAAAGAACACTTGCTTAGGATGTGGGAGGCTGTGGACTCAGTCCCCGGCTCAGCAGACAAACAGGGCCGTCTTCCTTCCCCCCCCCCCTCTCTCTCTTCCTTCTTTGCTCCACTCCCATCTTAGTCAGCACACAGCTGGGTGGCTAAAACAACAAACATTCATTCCTTACAGTTCTAGAGGCTACAAGTTCAAGGTCAGGGTGCAGCTCACAAATTCTGGCTTCTTCTGATGGCACTAATCCTGTTGATAAGGGCTTCACCCTCATGTCCTACTTACCTTCTAAATGATTTGTTTCTAAATACTGCCATACTCAGATTAGAGTTCTAGTACATGCACTTGGGGGTGACACAAATATTTACTTCACTGCACCTCCTGAGGGTGAGATTGCACGCAGGCCTCAGCAAGGGTGCATAGTTGTTTGCTTGCCACTCAAGATTTTATACTTTGGTTACTGTCCGAGTTCGTTTTTTGTTGCAAAAGCAGTTCGGGGAGGAAAGGGTTTGTTTTACCTTACATTTCCACATCCTAGTCCATCATCAAAGGACGTCGGGGCAGGAACTCAAGGCGGGAACTCAAGACAGGAAGTTGGGGCAGGAACTCAAAGCAGGAACTTGGAGGCAGGACCTGAAGCAGAGGCCATGGAGAAACGCCTTGTTTACTGGCTTGCTCTCTGTGGCTTGCTTCACCTGTTTTCTCAGCCTGGGGTCACAGTTGGAAAATCGTCTCCAATTCAAATATATACATAGGATCTAAGAAGACTGAGAATTTCTGAAGGTTGAGGACAAAAACTCCTGAATTATACCATTGCTTCCTCACTTTCTTTTTCTGTCTTCTGGTATTGTTTGTTTTAAATAGAGTCTCACTATGTAGCTCAGGCTAGCCTCAGCTCACAATTTTCTTGCCCCGTCCTACCAAATACTAGAATTACAGGTGCGTGCCACTCTGCCTGGTTTTCTCTCACCTTAAAAAAATAAATCTCAGTCAGGCAGTGGCAGCACACACCTTTAATCCCAGCACTCAGGAGGCAGAGGCAGACGGATCTCTGTGAGTTCGAGACCAGCCCGGTGTACAGAGTGAGTTCAGGACAACCAGAGTTAGAACAGAGAAACCCTGTCTTGAAAAATCAAAAAACAAAACAAAACCATTCAGAGCTACTGTGGAGGATCCAAGGCCTATCCTACAAGAAAGGAAAATCACTAGGAAGTTTGTCAGGAGGGCTAAGTTTGAGAGATGCCCTGTATGTCCTGGGTATGATACGAAGGTGTTCCTGAAAATTCCTCAGATAGCAAGTGTCCTCAGCACCAAGAAGTGACATTCAAACGGAGAATACAGGGTGCCAGCCAGGTCTCCTATCGTGAAACAGAAACTTATTTCTCAATACCAAGGATGCCATGAACACATACTTATTTTATTTCTCAATTAGGAACAGAGAGAAAAAGGGTTGAAGGAGTGTGTGAGAAGGTGCCTGCCACCGATGTCACAGGGTTGGTGGAATCGGTTTGGAGCGGGTGACGAATCCCAGATGGAGAGCTTTCAGTACACGCAGCCTGCAGATAGGGAAAGCTGTCTGTGATGGCGTGTGCTCCCAAATGGCCGCTTACTCACCACTTTGAGGTTAGGATCTTCCTCTTTTCGGCGCATGATCTCCCTCGTGTCCCGCAAGTTTGGTTTGGTTTTGAACAGATAATGATCCATCTCCATAGCCCTGGGCCTTCCGTTTCTCGATTAACCATTGGGAGGAGGTATTGCAATCTTGATTTAGTTTTCAATTAAAAAGTTATTAATACTGTACGTGTGTGTGCATGATGTGCGTGTGGGGGAGGGGTGGACAGCGGCCACGGCGTGTGTGTGGAGGTCAGAGGACAGCTCTGCGGAGTGAGTTCTCTCCTTCTTTTATGTGGGTTCTGGGGATGGAACTCTGTTCCTTAGGCTTACACATGCAGGTAAACACTCAAACACATAGAAATACATACAAATACATATTCATATATATGTACACACACATTTTTGTTGGTTTGTTTTTGTTTTTTTCGAGACAGTGTTTCTCTGTTGTAACCCTGGCTGTCCTGGAACTCACTCTGTAGACCAGGCTGGCTTCAAACTCACAGAGATCCGCCTGCCTCTGCCTCCCAGTGCTGGGATTAAAGGCGTGGGCCACCCCTCTGTTTTAAAAGAAAAAGAATAGAAAGATATGAGAGCCTTGGGTTAGAGTCCAGAAACTTACACTTTTCGTGTAATTGACCCCTGACCCATGACCACACAACTGGGTTCTCCTGAGCTGTGGTGGATTTTGCAGGCCCTGACAGTGAAGATCTTGTCGTGACCCTATGTTGTCCTGGTCCTGGACAGGTAAACAATAATTTCATGCTAAGACTTTTATGTCATGTCACAGTCAATGATTGTAGCTGGAGGTAAAAAGTTAGTAATTGGATTGAAGAAATATTTGAGTGTATGTTTAAAACAGAGTAAAAGGTTAGCATTTTCTGCACATTTCCCCTCAGTTCCTAGGTGACAGAGCTGATAGACATGGAGTTCATAAACTTTTGATTTTAAACCTTTTGTGAGTTTTACAGGCCTTGGATGACAAATGATTCACCGCAGACACTCCTGTTTGCAGAATGAATAATAGATCTAATCGGGAAAGCTTTGCGTGTGTACTAACTCAAAGCCACGTTAACTTCTTGATAGCATCTGTTTGGTTTGCAGAACGCGGCTGTGTCCTCCTAGCAATAATTTTCCAAGACGTTACCGCTTAACACAGACGAAGATGAAATGTTAATTGCGTCTGCTCAGCGCTGCGTCTGATGAATGTCAGGAGCTGCCGTGGTTTGGGGCGTTCGTGCCAACGACCCTCTGTGGTGCTGGCGTCGGGTGGTTGGCACTCTGTCCAGGCTGAGGGGCACTGCAGAACAGCCGAAGACAGAGAACTTTGAGATACTGCTCTGCCACATACTTGCCATGAGAGTGTGCAAGCCATATCCTCAGACCTGTCCTCATCTGCTAATGTGTACCTTTAGGGTGCAAGGCTCCCCATCACATTTTTCAGTTACTGTTTTCCTTAACACGTTTCCTCTTTTCTTTAGGTTTTCTGAGACAAGGTCTCACTCCATAGTCACAGCAATCCTCCTGCCTAAGCTTCTCGAGTACTGTATGCCCTGCTCCTTAACATTGTGTGTGTGTGTTCAGGTTTTGTGATGAGCATAGTAAAAAACGCCTTTTAGACGTGTAAAAAAATACCTTAATCAGGAACCCCAGTACACCCAAGGCTGCACCTGATAACTAGAACCCAGTGGCATCACTCACTCAGGTAACCAGACACACGACTAGAGCCCCATGGCGCCCACTGGACAGTATATAAGCAGAGACCGCGAGCAATGCTCTGCTCTGCGCATCTTCGGGACTGCTGGAGACTGCTGGAGACACGCCACCTTGATCTGCTCTAGGGCTGGAGAGTCTCCCCCAGGATCCTGACCCTCGAACTGGAGACTACACTGAGAGACTGGACGCAACCTTCAACTAGGATTCGTTGCATAGGCGAGCGGCCTTGGGGCGATAGGCTTAGGGCTGTAATTAGGAACTCAGAGTGTGAACTTTGTGTGGAGACCCTCAGCATAATAAAACAGAACTTTCGTTACGCGTATCCACCTCGGCGACAGGCGTGCTCGGAGCACACGCGGAGGCCAGAGGCTGATACTGAGGTGGATTCCTCAATCTCTTCTCCACTCTGTTTTTGTGGAGACAGGCTCACACTGAACCAGATCACTGGCTAGCAAGCGCTGAGCATTTGCCTGTATCTGTCTGTAGCACAGAGTTACAGGCGTGTGCTGGCACTCTGGGCTTCTACATGGGTGCTGGGGACCCAAACCTTCTTGCACACGCTTGCACAACAAACATTTTACCCACTGAGCTATCTCTCCAGCCCCTCTATAATATCTTTTGATATCAAAATGCTTTGAAAAGAATGTCTGCGGAGCCTTTCTGGGTTCTAATGCTACGATCACACAGAACATTGGTGCATCATGTGACAGATGGAGTACACTGGACTAAAAGGCTTGCCTGCCACAGTTCCCATCGCAGAGGACCATGCTCAGAAGGGTTTGGTCGGTGGAGCTGTACACTGCTGGCTCCAGTACACCTGGTACTCGCCTCTCCACATGGCTCATTTATATTGTGACTTACAGAGCCTTCAAGATGATGCTTCCTAGTTGTTTGAGCTTGCTCATGATTCAGATGCTGAGACAGGGACTAACTTGAGCATCTCGATGGCATGCACTTAGAGATGGACAGCCCTCCAGGTACTGTCTTTCAGACTAATCTTAGTTGTTATGTCTTCTACCTTCACATGTCATGGTGAGACACGACCAGAAAAATAAATAAATACATAAATAGCATCAGGCCAATCCCAGCCTTCACAGCATCGCGGATTGAATCACGGCATATACCATCTCCTCCAGCCCAAGGAGTCTACGTCCCCTTAGCACGCCATCAGGACTAGTGCAGCTCGCTGGCTGACTACCGTACTTGTCTTTCCATGCACATCTGGCTACTGGATTTATAAAGGCCCTTTCTAGGAATTTCAGGATGACAACTGCAGGTTGTGAAACTAAGACACGGGGCTCCGGGCTGGACTCGGGAGTGAATGAATGAGAGCACGTTAGCCAGCCTTACTCCTGGCTTATCATGCCTGTACCTTGAAGGTTCCCTCCGTGTATTCAAGCTACTGTAATAAAATCCCTGCGAGCCGGCCACTATGCATAGCGGAGTTACTTCTTCTAATTCTGCAGGCTGGGAAATCACGGACAGCTCCAGCCGGCTCGGTGGCTTCTTTGTGTCCTCAAGGACCTACCGCTTTTTAAAAGAATTGTTTTCCTAGTTCCTTGAGAATTTCATGCAATGTGTTTTGATGATACTCACCCCTGCTCCCCCAGTCTTCCCCAGATCTCCGCCCCCTTCCCTACGCACCTAACTTGGTCATGTCCTCCTGCTCCTCCTCCCCTTCCTCCTCCTCTTCCTGTTCTTGTCTTGGATACTGGAGGTTGCACTCCTAAAACTGACTCTCCCTCTCCCAGTAGCGGTCAGTTATCCTCCGTGTCACCTTGTCTCGAGGGGCGGGACTTCCTGTTCACCTCACCTGGCCATGCTGGGATTTTGTCTGGCTTGAGCTTTCACGGGTCTCACATGCTGTGTGCAGACGATGTGTCTTTGGAGTTACCCCCCCAGGCTCTTGGGGGGGGGGTGGCGTGATACAGATGCAGCACACTAAATGTTAGATACCAACATATGAATTTCAGCGTGGAAGAGACTTATCGAGGGAAGCGTTGGTGAGGATTTTTCTAGTTTTAAAAGTATGGGTTTTTTTTTTTTTTTTTTTTTACAGTGATAAGACTACGTGTTCCTTAAAATGCAAATGCAATCAGTTCCTCTGGTACACACCTGTAATCCTGGCATTCAGAAGACGGAGCCAGGAGCATTGCCAATTTGAAGCCAACCTCAACTACATTGTCTCAAGTTAATTAGTTAACTGAAAATTTCTATTATGGTTTCTATTGTTTGGGCTTTCTGGGTCAATCCATTTAGTGTCTTTTCTTAAAAAAAAAAAAACCCACAGAGTTCTCTGTTCTCTTAGTTAGTGCACAGTGAATTAGTCTTTAAGTTATTTCGATTTTTCTGTGTCCCTAAAATAAATGTGGATATCAAATGAATCACAGTGGTTCTCACAGATGGGGAAGCATGATAAGGGTCTGAGTCAGGCCACACACAGTGTGACTGCAACATCAAAATGTGCTTTGTTCTTTCTTTGACTTACTAATATTTCATTTAGAATTTCTGAGTCTGGGGTTTGAGGCTGGAACCATTCAGCCACGGGGATCCGTACTACAGGATTAGCTAAGCAGCGTGCAGAAGGTCCGCCCTGCGTTCATAATGTCAGCCACGGCGCTGTTATAAAAAGAGCCCGTTTAGTTCAGGCACCTTTTCTGGATTTTCCCTTTACTCCTACAACAACTTCAGAACTCTAGCATCTTCCTGTTTTAGAGGGTAGGGGGTCTACAGAGGTCGAGCAGCTGGCTATAGGTCATAGAAGCCGTCAGAGGCAAGGCCAGGATGGGACCTTCTGGCAGGAGTTCCTCTGAGGTTGTGTAAATACTCACCTTACTAGAAAAGCCTTCTGGCCTCTGTTTTGCTTTCTGGATGTGCAGCACCCAGACTCCAAAGGTGGCAGTCTCGACCCGAGTGGGCTTGGAACGGATCTGTGTGCAGGCCTGCCTTCCTTTCAGTGTGAGGCCGCCGCCTCTCACCAGCCCTGTGGGCGGACAGTGGGGGTCAGTCACCACAGGCAGGGACCTGGGGTGAAGAGTCTTAGCCAAAGGCCTGGGGAGGTCTTGCTGCTCCGCTTTCTGAGTTAATTGTGACTGTGGACCAAGTAGGTCAGGTCCCTTTGTGGTTCCTTAAAGCAAGGCCAGTGAGCTGGACGGAAGCCATGCCTTAGGCCTGCCTCCACAGTAAGATGTCATGAATCTATCCATCACCACCCGCAAGATTTTTCTAGTTTCTTTTCATTTCTAAGCATAGAGTCTTCTATTCTTCTGAAATTCTAGTAAGAAAGGAAGGAAGGAAGGAGGGAAGGAAGGAAAGAAGGAAGGAAGGAAGGAAGGATATTACCTTACAATATCTCAGATTGGCCAGTTGTGGTAGCATAGCCTTGTGATCCTAGGATTGGAGAGGCTACTGCAAAATGCTGGTGAATTGGGAGCTACCCTGGGCTACATGGGGAGAACTCGGTCTCCAAATTAAGCCAAGTGTGTCTCAGGTCTCCCAGATATTTACCAACAAAACCTGATTTTTTAAAAATATGTTGCTTTTATCATATTTTGTGTGTGGGTGTTTTGCCTTCATGTGTGTGCATGGCATGTGTGCCCATCTTGCCCGCACAACGCAGAGGAGGTCCCTGGATCCCTTGGAGCTGGAGTTCTGTGGTTAGGAGCTGCCACATAGATGCTGGGAGCTGAACCCAGGTCCTCTGAAAGAGCAACAAGTGTTTTTAACTGTTGAGCCATTTCTCCAGGCCCACTTGTTGTTTTTAAGGCTGGTGTGCCTGTATGTGTGTGTGTGTGTGTGTGTGTGTGTGTGTGTGTGTGCGCATGTATCTGTATGTGTGTGCGTGTATGTGTGTATGTGTGCATGTGTGTGTGCGTGTGTGTGCATGTATCTGTGTGTGTGTATGTGTGTGTGTGCATGTATATGTGTGTGTGTATGTGTGTGTGTGCGTGTATATGTGTGTGTGTATGTGTGTGCGTGTATGTGTGTATGTGTGCATGTGTATGTGTGTGTGTGCATGTATATGTGTGGGTGCATGTATGTGTGTGCGTGTATGTGTTGTGTGTGCATGTATATGTGTGTGTGCATATATTTGTGTATGTGTGTATGTGTGTGTGCATGCATGTGTGTGTGTATGTGTGTGCATGAGTGTGTGTGCATATATGTGTGTATGTGTGTGTGCATGTATGTGTTTGTGTGCATGTGTGTATGCATATATGTGTGTACGTGTGTGAGTGTGTATATGTGTGTGTGCATATGTGTGTATGCATGTATGTATTTGTGTGCATGTGTATGTGTGCATATATGCATGTATGTGTGTGTGTACGTGCATGTATGTGTGTGCATGTATGTGTATGTGTTTGTGTGCATGTATGTGTGTGTGCATATATGTGTGTGTGTGTGTGTATGTGTGTGGGGGTGTGGGTGTGTGTGCATGCGCACATGTGTGTGTTTTTTGGGATGGTGTGGTGTGTGTGTGTGTGTGTGTGTGCTTTTGGGAGGTGGTTGGGAGGACTGTAGATGTGTGTGTTAAACTATAGCTTAGTTTTTGCTATACTGAGCGTTTGCTTCTGTCACTTCGACATTCCAAGCTCTCAAATAGTTTTAAAGGCCTTTTAAAATGGTGTCATGCTAGGTGTAGTGGTCCACGCCTTTAATCCTAGCACTTAGGACCCAGATACAGGAGGATCTCTGTGAGTTCCAGACTAGCCTGGTGTACACAGAGAGTTCCAGAGAAGCCAGGACTACATAGAGAGACCCTGTGTCAAAAACCAAAGAAATAAAATCAAAAAAGTCATTAGACAATGAAGCATGAGTCTCTCTCTTGTAATAAGTTTCACTTTCTTTATTTAAGTGTGTGTGTGTTTGTGTGTGTACCTGTGTTTTGCACCAAGGTCTCATGTGATGGTTTCAGCTCGGGGCAATCTTACCAGTCGAGCCTCCCAAACCCTGAGATTACATGTGTGGATGGGTACACCTGATTTCCCGCCCACAATTTTTCTTTCTTTTTTTGTTTCTTTGTTTGTTTGATGTTTTATGTAAGCGAGATAGGCTTCAAACCACCATGGAGCTAAGGAGGACCTTGAGCTCCCGGTCCTGCTACCTCTACCTCCTGAGTGCTGGCGCTCACGGCGGAGTGCCCATCACCAGGAGGGTCCCACCTGTCCTTTGCGAATAAACATAACGGAGAAGAAAGATTTCAGAAACACATGTCTTTATCTTCTCATCGCACACTACTTTTCCTTTTAGTAAACTTTTTAATTACACTTATTTATTCGTGTGTGCGTGCGTGCGTGTGTGTGTGTGCGTGCGTGCATGCGTGCATGTATGTGCACGTGCACTCGCACGCACTCCTTCCTGTGCTCAGTCTCAGGTCCTAAAATTTCCTTTGTAAACCGGATTTGCAGTTCCAGGGAACAGGGGCTGGGGACTCAGCTCAGCGCTGAGTGCTTTCTTACCAGGCTTCCCTTCCCTAGCACAAAAAAAGAAAAAAGGTGAAGCACGGCGCTGGAGAGATGCTGAGCCGTGAAGAGCGTTTACAGAGGGCCCAAATTCTGCTCTCAGCGCCCACGTTGGGCAGCTCACACCTGCCCAGAACTGCAGCTCCTGGGGACTCAGTGTCCTCTCTGGCCACATGGGCACCCTCATAGTGCACCCTTACGCACCCCCCCATGCACCCCACCGCCTCCGCCACACACACAGAGCACAGAGGTGTTCTGAGCAGATTTTTTTTTTCCTTTGAAACAACAGAAACATAGTCACCGTATCGCCTCCAAAGGAGTGAAAGAAAAGCAGTTGAAACTGTCATTTTCAGGCCGTGTTCTAGATTGGCTAGAATTTTATTTTACTTTTTTAACAGAAAAAAAAAAAATCAGCGAAAGCCACTAATTTTATTTCCCCTCCAAGTCAGGGCCAAAGGCCGCAGGACCTAATGTCTTACAAATGTCACAGGCTGAGCGCTGCATCTGAGGCTGAGGAGCTTCCAGAACCTGCAATAGGATAGTCCAGGCGACAGGCGGGGTACAGCTGGCTTCCACTGGACTTGGGCTGCGGCCCTGCAACACCTCTCGAAAAGCTGGCCGGGAGGAGCCTGGAAGAGGCCAAGGAAGGAAAGGGCTGGTCTTCCACCGATGTGGCCAGCGGGCCTGCCCTGAGGGTGTGTCTGGATTTCAGGGAACTTTTGAAGAAGGAAGACAAAGATGGGTGCTAGCCACCCTTTCCTACTCAGAGAAGACATAAGATCACACTATTCATTTAAACTCTGCTGACGTCATCTATCTATGGTCCTACCTGCCTTCCTCCGCATCTGTGTGTTTCTGTCTGTATTGTCTCTCCATTGTTAGCGTCTATGGGCCCACCTATCTCATCTCTTATCTGTCTGTCCGTCTACAATCTATCTCATGTATATACGAATATATCCAAGATTACAAAAACCTGTTGTAATTCTGGTTCCTTACCGTATCCAAACTGGAGCCGCACTAGCCCTTTAAACGCTCCCTCTGCTCTGGCGGGTGCACAGGGTTGGTGGCTTTCAGCGGTTCCCTTTCTTCTCTGTCTTCCCTGTCTCCTTCGGGGGCACACACAGTGACTTGGAACCCTGGAGTTCTCCCAGGGCTTCCCCTTTTTTCTCTAGAACCTAGAACCACCCTGCACTCTCTGTTGCTTGATGCAAGACATCATGTCTATGCCTCTCCGTGGTCTCTTTCTTCGTGGTTCTCTTTATTCACAGACGATTTCTTTTCCTTCGGCCTCATTGGCACTGACAACTTGAAGATGCATTCAAGGCCCCTCAGCCTTCTCCCCACCCGACCCCACCCTCAACTCCCACCTCCCACACCTCCCCCTTCAACTGCTATCTCCCTCCCACGCTCTTCCCCCTCCCATAGTTATTCCCCTGCTCTCTCTCGAAGTTCTCTCTCTGCCAGTGTAAACCTGTTACTACCTCCAAGACCATTTCCTAGGTTAGTAACAAATAAGCCATTCAGTGCTTATAACTGTATTTCCCTTGTAATGACCCTGCACTGCTTCCTGCTGTTTCATCTACGTAAGGTCTTCTCCAGTTTGTTGTAAGGTTGTCCAGGACAATATATCCTCCATGTTGCTATTTCAACAGACTAACAGGGTAGTATACGTGGAGCATGTGCTCAAGAGGTACACAATTAGTGAGTACTAAATAAAAGATGCATTTCCGGGCCTGTATATCATGACATGAGCCTTTTCCTTCTGATGCCTCAGCCAGGGGCCATGGCAGCCTGCTGGTGGAAGTCCAACGTGAAGCAAGGCTATTGAAGACTTGCGTGAGCGCAAGAACACACACGCGTGTACACACACACACACACACACACACACACACACACACACACGTGGGTCCGGCAAAGCCCAACTAACAAACTACTATCAAACTCTGTAGGTGACATCCTTATCCCGATGGCGGGAGAGAGAGGTGGGCATCAGCACCTGCTCTAGGCCAGTATCTTGGGCTTGCAGCACATCATGTTGCTCTTAATATGGCAGATCCTGGCACACCAGGTTGAGCCCCAAGATTGGGAAAGCCCATGTCTAAAGACGGTTGGACTTCCGACCTTGCCCATCCTCCCCCGAGACAGCAAGCCACAGATAGGCTGATCCAAGTGTCCAGTAAGCACGGACCAAAGCGACTGGACCTCTCCCTCATGCAGTGCCCTCCTGCCGCTATAAAAACCCTGCTTCTTTCTAAATAAAGTGAATCTGCACCAGGAAGGCATTTCCCTGGAGTCTGAGCTTCTCCGGTTAGTGACTCTGCGCCACTCACCACCTCGGGGATCCCCTACACCCACAAACGACCACAAAACTCTATCTGTTTCAGGACCAATTTGAATACAGAACCCAGAATGTCTAACAGTAGGCTAGGATAGCAATTAGACATAAGAGTTAGGAAAGTGGCATAGAAAAATGAAACCCAGCCCTCCGCTGCGGTCCCATAAAATGCTCCCAAAGTGGTCACTGTGTGGCTCTGTTGACAGAATGGAATGATGGCAGCCTCCAGCTCACACCATCTTTTCAATTTTCTTCAAGATTATGTTTCAAAAGTAGAAGAATGTGTTTAAAGTGGGCAGGGGTGGGGGGACATGAGCCAAACCTAAGGGGGAAAGACAAGGGCTGGCGGTGAGCTGGCAGGTACAGTCATGAGGGAGATCCTGATGCTGACTGGTGCTCCTCCTGCACATCCCTGAGTGGACCCTTTCCCTTTTAGGAATTACTAGCCCGGCAGTGGTGGTACACACCTTCAATCCCAGGGAGGCAGAGGAAGGCAGATCTCTGAGTTTGAGGCCAGCCTAGTCTACAGAGTGAGTTCCAGGACAGTCAGGTCTGCACAGAGAAACCCTGTCTTGAAAAACCAGGAAAAATAAAATTTAAAAATAAATAAATAATTAAAAGAGAGAGAGAGAAAGAAAAGGCATTGCTTGTTCCCCATTTCCCTTCACTTACACTGCACCCTCATAAGTATTTCTTTTCTTTCTTAGATGGCCTTGAGTAGACCCTCATTTTCTCTTGCAAATCCACTGTTTCTGAACAGGACTCGGTGGCTGACGACTGGCTTACCCACAGCCTCCCTTGGTGAACATGCACCTGGGGATAGTGACACAAAGGAATCGTCTGTCTTTCCATGGTTTGCAAAACATCCACAGGCCTCTCCGCCTTCACTCTTTCCTTAATCTATTCTGCTCTGTCCCTAATGACTTCAAAGCAAGAAAACACACTTTATTACACTCGCAGGGCACGCGAATCTTAAGCGACTAGCCTGTGGTTTTAATGACAACAATCCGTGTCTATGAGCAGTTATCAGCAGGAGAAATAGAAACCCACTGGATGGTAGTCAGAGGCGAAAGGAGCTCAGCAGGCCGCTGGGTGGTGGGAGTGTGTAGATGGGGGTCTGCGATGAGTCACGGGGACAGGGTGCAAAGGGGCAACAGCTGCTGTCCTGGAAAAGCCATAGGGGTCTCAGCCAGGAGGAAGTTCCGCAAAAGACCTAAATATGAAGGCATCCATCGGAGAGACCGCTTTGATCTCAGGTTGTGACAACACAAGTACAGCGGGCCCGTCAGGGAGAAGCAGAGCAGACTGAGAGCCCAGAACTCGCAAGCAACGTCACAGAACAGCCAGAATCCTGAGTAAGTCGGAAGACCTCATCAGCAGGGCAGTGCCAACTTGGGTCAGGGAAGGCAGGAGTGGAGTGAGGGTGTCCTGGGTCTATGATGCCGTGTGTGGCATGTGCATGGGGGCTTGGGGTGCTCCTTTCGCTGAGCTTCAACCCACCCAGGGTACTGTCCATTTGAACATATAGCCCTCCTTGCTGATTTCTAGGCCTCCCCATAACTTAACATGTTGTGGGTACCTGAGCTGACACACACATGCTCTGTGTGTGTGTGTGTGTGTGTGTGTGTGTGTATCTCTCTCCACCCCCTCTCTAATTAAAAATGAAAAAGTACACAATCAATCAATCTTAGCTATGCATAGTGGTTCATGCTTTTAATCCCAACACTAGGAAGGCAGAGGCAGGCAGGTCTCGGTGAGTTCGAGGCCAGCCTGGTCTACATGGTGGATTCCAGGCCAGCGAGGGTAACATAACGTGTGAGACCCCTGTCTATGAAACAAAGACAAAACCCTTAACTATAAGAGGAGGGAAAGAGTGGCCATGACGCTTGTTCAGTCCTGAGTATTTGTCACTTGCAGGAGTGTGGAATGAGATGGACCCTTCCGAGCGAAACTGGGAGAAATTTCTAGAACATGTCACTGGAAGGAGACATGGACAGGGGGTCTAAAGATAAAGTCATGTTTGTGAGTGTTCAGTGTCCGTGAGGAGTTAGCAGAGTAAGGAGGAGGAGGTTATAACCGAAGCCCAGGGCTTGGCGAGGATGAGAAGTACCTCCCTTCCCCCTTCTCCTTACAGGACTGGGGACCAAATACAGGGCCTGGACACATTGGGCATCTCGTGGTCCATTGCTGGACACTACCCCCAGGACTTGAGTGGCTGAAATAAATAAGACTTCTGTTATTGATCGGCTTGATCAATTCCTGATCAATAAAACTGTAAGGTACCACCGGGTCTGGGACACTCATCAGAACTTCCCGCAAGAGATTTGGAAGGGTGTTCTCAGACCAAGCTCCACTGTCCCAAGAAGATATCAGAGAAGGTTTGGGTTTTTTGTTTGTTTGTTTGCTTGTGTTTCCTCAACAACACAGAAGGTTTGATAAGATCTTCAGGTGCTTGTGAATAGCTCTGTATTGTGTAGCAGTGGAGATTTTTTTTTTAAGATCAGCTCTGAGTCCCCCTCCTGCGACTCTCACTGATGCTCCAACCCTCTTACTCTTGAATGTTGGCTGGACCGCAGTGTGTTCCTGAATGGGGCAAGGAAGAAACATCAGAGGAATGTGGCTGATGACAAGAGAGAGTGTCTGGTTTTGCTAGGCAAGCAGGAGATGAAATGTTCTTTTGTATGTGGGCAGGAAGCATGCAGATAATCTACTGCAAGTAGCCTTTCATACACACCAACCGTGTTGAATTTGATCTTCCTCATCAGTAGTATCTAGTAAACCTCTTCCAGGAGTGATTTATTTCCTAGAGTCCTGGAGCCCATTATTCAAAGGTGTTATCACTTTCAGGGAAAGGGCTAGGTCTTATTCTTTGATTCTCTACATCAAAGTGAAATTGAAATCACCAACGAAATTGTTTCGTTTTAAAATTCTTTATAATAATAAAAAAATCACAGCTCATGCAACCTACAAAAAATAGCAGTGACGACATTGCTGGCTGTGATTAAAAGTCTGTGACTTTTCAAAAGAATACTTGAGTCCATTAGTATTAGATAACTGAGCAATATTTTAGCATTGTTGATACACATCTTAGGTCTAGGTGGTTTTGGCTGTCGGTCAAATACCTGTCTGGCTTCATAAACTCATTGTGGGATCATTTCTGGCAGCAGGCTTAAAAGTGTCTCCTTGAGTATTTAAAACATATGAAAACAACGTATGAAACTAAATCTTTGCGGGCTGTACACGGGACGGGACGCTTCCCCCAAGTCAGTAGTGCCCCTCCCTGGCCTTCTCCTACAGCGGCCATGCCCGTTGTCCTGCCCGTGGTGGGCTCCAGAACTCTCTAGCACCCTGAAACTTCGTGTCCTCAGCCGGCTCAGTGCACCCCAAGCGACAGTTTCCCTTTGGCAACCACTTCCCGGGCCGAACACCTGCTGCTGCTTATGGCCTTGAGAACCTCGTGGATGACGTGTGGGCGGGACAAGAGCTTCGAGGCAGAGGGACAGTTTGAAGGTGGGGGTGTGTCTCAAGCCGTCCCGGGCTGGAGATTCGGTTGTGAGAAGGATCACTACCTGGTGCTGGCTGCTCCGCGCTTGATTCTTGGTAGGAGAGCGATCTGAGGCGCTGGAGGCAGAGCAGAGGAGCAGAACCCGATGGAGAGGCCCGCAGTGGAGCCGCTCAGGGCGGCCTTCCTCTTCTCCTGGACCATTAAGGAGACAGGAATCTCGCTCGCTCGGGCTCTGCGGCTCCCCCGGGTGCCTAGTGCGGAGCTGCGGGCGGTGGCGGCCCAAACTGTCCCAGCAGTGAGGCAACTAGGGTTGCACAACCTTCCTAGCTGAAGAAGGTTTAGTCTGGTCCTTCAGGAAGAGCCTCTGGTTCCATTCAGGAGCCATTTTATCATTGGCTTCTGGCAGGTTCCGATGAGCTATTTTCCAAACCTGCAGTGTTTACCGGGGAACATGACTGGGCTGCTCCGCGGAGGCCAGGACGACTTCAGCCTTTTGAGTTAATGGATACATAATTGAGGAACAACGTGGAATTAGTGTCATCGTAAATGATCTAGTACCTCAAGTTAATTTCACCCGTTTCTGTTCCAAGAACACCCGAGTCAGTCATCTTGGCTAGCCAGCTCCCACCAAAGGGATCTCTTTTCCATCCAGCATTTCAGACAGGGAGTTCAAGTCCTTGGCCCTTACAAGCTGCAGGAGCGTGTTTCACGCCATGACCTTACAGAAAGGTAACATGCTACTCCTTGTTTTGCTTCCAGGAAGCAGAGGGTTGAGGAAACGACTTGGGCGGGTGCATTCATGCAGCCGAAAAAGACACAAACTCTCTCCCCCGGGACCTGCGCGGCCCTCACTCTTTCCGAAGGTGCCGGGCAAAGCGTCCGGTTCCTTCGGACGCTCCGGGTCCAAGCGACCTTCTTCGGAGGGTCTCTGGCGCCTTCCTCCGCCGTCTGGGAGCGGCTCGGCGGGGTCAGGGACCAGCGGGACCGCTCGAGAGAGGGCCCGACTGCGCCTCGTCCCTCGGTGCCAGGGACACCGTCTCGGAGGCGCGGCCAGCTTCCCTAGGATAAGACTTCCCGCCCCGGGGACAGGGCGGTACGATTAGCCGGTCCCCTCCTCGGTGTCCGGCAGTCACCGGAGCCGAGTAAGTCCGGTGGAGGGAGCCGGGCAAGGATTTCCTGAGAGCGATGGGCAGGAGGGCCGGGGGCAGGAGGGCACCGGGCCGGGACGTGCGAACCTACCCGGAGACCCGCGTGCCCCAGCGCCTCCCCACGAGCGCGCCGGCCCCGGCCACCCGCCCTCGCGGGCCCCCGCCCCTCCGGGAGGAAGAAGAGGGTAGGTGGGGGAGGCGGGTAAGGGGTGGGGGACCCCTTGACGTCACTGGAAGGAGGCGCCGGGGTAGGAAGTGGGCTGGGGAAGGTTATAAATCGCCCCCGCCCTCGGCTGCGCTTCAGCGAGGTCCGCTGGAGGCTCGGAGAGCGGCATCGGACACTCCCCGGCCGCGGCGGCGGCGGCGGCGGCGGCGGCGGCTCGGAGCGGGCTCCGGGACTCTAGCGCAGCGGCTAGCGGGCGCCGGACGGCGAAGATCCCCCCTGGGCTGCAGGCGCGGAGGAGGGCTCTCGCGGAGCGGGGCAGGAGAGCGAGGGGACCGGCTCGGAGGGCGCGGGCACCGGGCCAGCAGGCCGCGTCGCGCTCACCATGGCCAGCTGCTGGGACACCGCGGTCCGGCTGTGCGCCCTGCTCGGCTGTCTACTTCTCACAGGTGAGGCGCGCCAGTTGGTGCTCGGCGGGGATGGGCAGCCTCGGGGTGCTCCGGGGGAGCGGGCTCCACCGGGAGCCGGGGACACTTGTTGCAGGGGACGCACGTCGTTTTTCTTTTTCGTTTTTAACCTCCCGGAGTGGGTGCTGCTGGGAGTGGCTGGCCTGGGCCCGCGGGCATCACCGACCAGACTCTCCTTAGCTCTACGTTGGGGTCAGAGCCCGGCTGTCCGGTGCATCCGGAGCTAAGTCCTCTGCCGGGTTCGCGGATAGGGTCTGTCCCTAGACTCTGGGTGCGCAGATCACCGCACATGTGGACCTTTCTGGCACCCATAGCCTGCTCCCAGGAGGCGGCTGGGTCCCCAAGGGCCATGTGGAGTAAGCAAGACTCAAGCTGCCTGGGGCTGGACAGAGGAGGGGGCATCAGCGATGCTGCCACCGGAGCAAAGGAGGAGGATAAAGTTGGGGAGAGTCGCGTGCCCGCGGCGAGCAGATGGAGCCCAGAAAAGAGCTGTGATTCCCCGACCTGCTTGGGACCGTCCTGGAGACGTAGGGGGACGCTGGGTCAGCGCCGGTTCTTCCCCGGGGTGCGCCGAGCGCCGTCTCCCGGGTGAGGCCCCCGCTGGAGGAGGCTGGGTGCGCGGTCCAGGTCATCGACATGAGTGACCCAAAGCGACCCAGGCAGCCTAGGGTCCAGGCGTCTTCAAGTTTCGGAATCGTAAGCCCTGCCATAGGTTGTGAATCTAGAAAGAAATGACAATTTGGACCAAAAGATGTAGTCTGAGGAACTGGTGAGGTATGCGCACCGCCTAAATTATCCTTCGTTGGGATGTGAAAAACCAGAGGTCGCCCGATCAGGAACCAGCAAATTTCAGGAACATTTAGAGTGGAGACCGTTGTCAAACAGGGGTCAAAGCTGGAACGACCTCGGGGAGCATCGACTCCAGGTCCCAGCGCAGCAGGCGCGAGTGACTGAGACCTCCTCCTGTGCGAACCCTTTGCGCAGAGCCCGATTGGAGAGCCCCTTTCTTAAAGCTACGTGGCTGGGAAAGAAAGCAGGAGATAAAGAGTCAGGTAGAACTGTGAAGCCCACCAGAAGGAAAGGCGGCCAAGTTAACCGTGGTTTTTTAAGGCAGTAAGAATCAGCTTTTTGGAATGTAAAGACTAGACTTCGTTTTAGAGTAATGATCAGGGGGATTCATTAAAATAGAGATGGTATAAAGTCAGAGCTCGACGTGGGTTGGGTAGGTGCTAAAATGAGATACTGTGTTTTCTTTCTCACAAATGTTTTTGAAAAGATGCTTATATGAACATGTAGTTGCTTGGAGAGTTTCAGTACTGATTTATTATGTAAAGGCAAAGCTAAGTTAAAAATATTCCTTCGGACCTCCAAAATACAGAGGGAAACCACTCGTTGTATTGGATTTTCTGCTTCACACCCTTGTCTTTACTTTTTATTTTTAAAGCGCGGCTGGTTTTATCTAAGCATCGTCTTACCTGTGTTGGAGAGACGCAGCAGCGGGCTGAAGCTGTATAGGCACGCAAGCGGTTCTGACTGAGGTTTATTAGGGGTCACCCTGTACCGCTCGCCAGGCGCTGAGTCTCGCAGGTGTTATATTCTCAGTATTTATTAGTTACCAACGCCCGTGATTCCAGTAGGTTCTCCGTATCGGGACCACTGTCTCTAGAAGTTACCAGTCTCTTGTTCTCGGTTTAAGGCCCCACACCCTTGATTAGCCACCAGCGCCCCAACACACACACACACACACACACACACACAACACACACACACACACGTAATTACTATTCTTGAGTTTCGGGAGCAGCGGATGTATCCAGTTTTGTAGAACTAATTAGAAACACTTAAATTGTGGGATTTTAAAAGAAGGGATATTCCCAGTGGTGACTCTAAATTAAAATGAAGATTATGCAAATATTACCAGCCAGGTGTGAGGCCCATGTCTATAATCCTAGAACTCGGGGACTAAGGCAGAGTGAGTTCTAACCAAGTGTGAACATTGGCTATGGAGCAAATTAAAGCCAGCCTGAATTACACAGAGGATCCCCCTGTGAATAAATAGCAATTAATAGCAATACTTATTCCTAAATTGAATATAATGCATTTTTCATATGATTTATATAGTTTCATTTTACACAGTGATTTTTATTGCTGTCTCCAAGGTTTATGGAGCCATGCTTTTTCAAAAATTGCATATTTTAAGTAGTCATTATTAAGGACCTCGTAGGCCTATGTTGTTTCCAGCTGGTCAATCCTGCTGCAGATAACCGTAAACCTTTAGCGCAGTATTAACCTTTTTTTTTTTGTTGAAAAGTCTTTAATAGGCCGTATAGTTTCTTTTCAAATGATCCCCAAGTGGAATTCTTCTTCTAAAAAAAATGCAGAAATTAGAAAATTCGGCTGAAATCTAAGGCCTCTTTCCAACTATAAAATTCAGTGAATGAATTCCAAGAAACAAACAGAATGGGATCCTTCCGTTTCCTCTGCCGCCATTCTTATGCGTGCTGTGGGTGCTAAGCCCTCTGACACTGTGGCTGGCGAGCTAGGCGTCCCCTGCTACCAGTGATCACACCTTCCTTTTTTCCTCTGGTGGAATGTACCAGATCAACCAACTAACTTGGTCCTTAGTGGGTTTCCTTCTGCGGGGGGTGGGCTGATGGAGGGTACCTCCACCGATAGGCTCTTATCTCAGGCCTCTCCCCACCCCCCACCAGCAGAATATGTAACTATGACAGAGACTAAGTCAACCTTAACTAAGTTAAAGTTAACTAAGTTAACCTTTCCGAGGACACCAGTCATTCCAGTCCCCATGTATTTACTGATTTTTTTTTTTTAAAAAGTTAAAAGTTACTTTTCAAAAGTAGCTATGTTTTAAAAACTGTTTCAGATTCCAACAAGGCTACTAAACCTCATTATAAATAAATAATATTTATTATTTAATATTTTTGTGACTTCTAAAAGACAAAGCAAACAATTGCTCTCTTTTTTTATTTTCTTCAGAACTGTGGAGATGTTTCTAAATCTTTAAATGTATTGAACTGTATATAATATAGAACTTGAAGGGTTATATCACCAAAAAGAAAAATTAAAAAGTTTTATAGTAACATCCCCCCACCCCACCCCCCAAAAAAAACAGTGATTCCTTGGAGGGAAATTATATAGTGTAACGCAGCAGAAGTGTGGCTGACTGATGTTTACCCTGGCTTGTGCAGTTGATTTGAGAGAGAGCAAATAAGAGAGGAAGTAGTTTTTGTGATGTAAGCCTGAAGACAGAAAGAGAATGCGTTTGCCTGTTGGTGGTCGCGGAGGATGAGTGAGCAGGTTTAGGTCAGCACAAGATAAGCAGTGTGAGGTGAAACAAATCTTTCGATGTACTTGACACTGTGCGTAGAGAGGGGGTGTATGTGAGGATCCCAGCAGGCTCTATTATACGTAAAGATATATTACTGTGAGCGGCTGGAAGCATAAAAACATCTGTTGCATGGGGTTTAGCTTAACAGAGCAGAACAGGCCATCCTGTCCACTGGCTTCCTTCTGCTGAGCAGCTCCTGAGGAACGCGGTGGCCCTGCCAGATGCTTTCCAGGACTGCCTGTAGGCCGAAGGCGATGGGTGCTTAGGATGCTGAATGGTGGTGATTACATTGCTGGGCTTTAGACCAGACCAAAGGGAGGGAAGGAAACGGGAGGAATGGCGCATTTGAGGGAAGGCTGGGGAGAAGAGCCTCTGACTTAGCCTGCAGCACTATCAGGGGGTGTGTGGGGGTGTTCATTAAGGAAATGGTTCTACTCAGTCTGCTGAAGATAGTGGGCTAGATTTCCTGCATTGTTGCTGGGCGGATGTGGGGGGATGTCAAGAATTTCTGAGCATTTCCCATCTGCCTTTGCAAACCTGAAGGCTTGAAGACCCGTTCCTGATCTCTGCGTCTGTCTTGCACGTCCGGCTCCTTGGGAGACTTGATCTTGTCGCTCACACACATTCCCTACACAGCTACTTGGGACCCCACTGACCCAACTTCAGAAACTGAGAAAGCAGTTTCATGATATTTTCTCAGCTCCGCTTTTGGCCAGTGATAGACCCAGGAAGACGTCCCACGGTCAACATTTCTTCTCCATTTGTGGATTTCCTCTTCCACAGACAAAATGGGGATATCCAGATATTCACTGAGTGACATTTCGATCCAAATTTTTTTCTAAACCGCGATATCGGTTTCCTTATTTATAATAATAATAGTAATTAAAAACAATAGTACCATTAGAATTCTGTGGTGCTGGGTACTGAGCCTAGGACTCCTCATAGGCTGGACGAGGGCTCAATCACTGAGCTACCGTCTTACCATCTCCTTAAGCATGAGATTATCTTCTAGCAAAACTTGTGAGGGCTTTAAATTAAGAACTTCAGAAAAGATGGCTGTTTAGAAACCTACGGAGATTTTCGTGAGAAGATTCATTTCCCTTGGGAGCCCTCGGCCTCCCTCTTCAGAATAGCTGGGGTCTAATGTGTTATTTGGTACCTCCACGGTCTGCCCCATCCCCGCTAACTCTGCTCCGGTCAAAGAACTTACCCTCTGGGCCTTCCTACTGCTGGGCTGCCTGCCGTGCTCAAGATCCTCGGATACCTTCCCTAAACGTCCTCTCTACCTGGGGAACCGAGCGTAGAACAGCAGCTCCTGGTGGCTGGAGACAGAATGAGAGTCTCCTGCCCTCCTGGTCCTGAATATGTAGGTGTCTTTCCCTGCACTGTTTGTATGTTAGGTGCCCTTCCTCCCTGGGGAAGAGCCTGTGTCTTAGCTCTCCCTTGATCCTTCAGAGATGCTGCTGGAGGGAAGGAATGAGAGAGTCACCACACTGCCCTTTCACAATTCCGGGTGTGCACGAATTCTAGTTCATTGATGTGTCCTTGACTGCCTACTTGGTTACATGGAATTACTTAATGGGGTCGTTTATGCTTGTGGAACATCCACACTTTACCCCATAAATATGTGATTATTTTCTCAGTTAGAGGTTTAAAAAACGATTAAGGGCTGGAGAGATGACTCAGTGGTTAACAGCAGCTGCTCTCCCAAAGACCGGAGTTCGGTTCCCAGCACCTGTGTTGAGCGGCTCACAGCCACCTCCAGCTTCAAAAGATGCCATGCCTTCTTCCAGCCTCTACCTGCACGGAGGGCTGACGTTCAAACAGACATGTGTGCACCGATTTTTTTTAATTAAAAAAATTAAATGCAAAGAAGAACCAAAAATAACCGATAATAAAACTATGTTCACCAAATAAAAAAAAAAAATCTATATCCATGAGCTCAAATTGGTCCCTTCCCCCACCCCTCCCCTACCCCCACACATTCTGGCCAGCACACACACACACACACACACACACGTCAGAGTTGGTTTGTCAAAGTCCCCACGTGCTTTCTATTGTCACGCTTAAAATGGAGAAGCATGGAGTGCTCCAGTGCCAGGGTCCAGTTTCTCTGCCCTCACACTGTAGTAGTGGCCTTTGGCTGTGTGATTAAGAGACCACGGGCAAGCTATCCACGAGCCTCTCCTGGCTCCCACACAGGCCTTAAGGCCAGTGGGACTCCTGCATCCCATTTCCAGTCTCTTTTCACAAACTCAGGCTTAGCTTGGACTTCCAATCAAAGCAGACAGAAGTTGCGGTCCGAAGGAAATCCGTGACTAGCCAAATTATGGGAGACAAGATCAATGTTTTAGAAAATATGGACTTGCTAGAGAATAGTAAAAACAGCATCAACGAGCCAAGTTTAACCAGAGACGAAGCTTTATGAGGCATCTGCTTCCAAACACTGGAATGAACCATAATCCATGGTGCTTATCACCCTTTTCCAGAATGTTTGGCAGGGGCAACACTGCCTGGAGCTGTGGCTGCCAGAGCCTACCCTCTCCCTCTGGCTGGGAGGCAGGCCAATGTGTTCTGTGTCTGCACTCTGCTTGGCCTCAGGATGGCACAGTCCTGGCAAACACTTCAGTCTGCTCACAGATAATCACGCTGCTCCCAGGCACTTCTTGTCAGCAGGTCTGTCCTTCCATCGAACGGGTGGGGTCTACATGGGATTTCCTTTTGAGCCGCAGACCCACCCATGTGGTCTACAGAAGCAAAGCTATAACAATTACCAGATTCTTTTGTTGAAAGAGGCCTCGAGTGAACCTGGTGTGACTGAGAAGCTTTAGCTTTTATTATGCACAGATATAAAATCACTTAAATTCGAGGCCACCTTCAGCAAAACCCTGATGAGGACTTAGCCTGCCAGAGGATTTCTGGGAAGCCCTCGGCTTCTCTAGAGCCCTGTTCCTCAGCCTGGGCTCTCTCTCTGTTAGACTACTTTGGGAATTGTAAGAGTCTGCTGACTGGGGTCTCCATCCTCGACTAGTGTTTTAGGTGGGAACCCCAGCATTGATTATCTTAAAACTCCAGGGGATCCCAGTAGCCAGCTGAGGTCAAGGATTTCAAATTCAGGGCTGGAGAGATGGCTCAGCAGTTCTAAGCCGCTGAGATGAAACCCAAGTCCTTGAGACCCCACAGCAAGCCCTTGGCCAGCTAGGCCAATCACATCACCCCTAACAGTTTGGTTTTCTAACACGTTCTGGGCGATGCTGATGTGCCTGACCTAGAAGCATCGTTGGGGACCACAGCCATAGGGCCTGTTAATCGGGCCCTAGCCATGTGGGAGGCAGCTACCCAGGTGTTAATCTGTAACAGACACTAAATAATTCATGTCTAAACTGAGGGCAGAAAACGGTGTCAGAAAACTCCCATCAGAAAGAGTACATGTCAGTGAATTTTGACAGAAAAAAATACCTAAACAAAGACCCGGACCCAACCAGTGTGCCTAGATCATTTGCCTTCTGTGAGTTGGTCTGCGCCGGTGGTTGGACTGTAGAAGCCAGAGGCCAGAGTTGAATGCACATTTAGGCAATGCAGCTAACAGTGCCCCCAAGCTCCATCTACATGGCACTTGGCGTTTTTCCTAGTTCAACGCTGGTCACGGGCAAGCTATCAGCCCACCCAGGGCACCAAGGGTGCCACAGTCCAACCCCATGTCATTCCAGGGGGCCCTGAAAGATGCTATCTGAAGCCTCACAGACAGTTTGTTTCCCTAAGGAGACTCCCCATCTCTGTCTCCTTGGCTGGGGTCAGTGCCCTTGACTTGGGTGACTGGCTCCTCTAGAAAATGTGCCGATGCACAATGGTCGGATCTTCACGGTCAAAAGTCACTGCCTGGTGGGAACATGACACGGAATTCTTGTGTGACACCAGATATCCAAGCAGCTCCGCTCTTCTTGAGAACCCTAGGGATTCTTCCCCGGGTGTTCGATGTGATACTGCGTGGCCCTGTTGTCCCCAGAGTGCACGGCCTGTAGCTTCTGCAGGGTAGAGGCCAATAGCTGTTCGTATCTGCCATCTATTGTAGCACACTCAAGCTGTCCCCAGACGTGGCCCACGTCAGTTCCGTGCATCTCAGGACGCTGCAGCTGACACATCTGGGGACCCTGTGGCTTCCCTTAGGTCTCACCGAGTACTTGGGCAGTCACAAGTCACAGTCCGTGGCAGTTATCACCGAGACTTTGGTACTGGGCCCCCTCCATATGGCCTTTCCTCACGAGGCAGAACAACCCAGGCTCTCTCACAGGGAGACTGGAACATTCCTGCAGTCCATCGTACAGGCTGCAAGGTGTCTGAAGGCCTGCGTTTTGGAATTCCCACATCACTCTGTCACATTCTATTGCTCGAAGCTAGTCCTGGCTCAGATTCCTGGGCTGGGGAGACGGCCTCTTCTGAGGGGAGGGACGGCACCATTGGATACTCCCACTCTGCTTTTTCCGTCTTGACTGGAGTTTGGCCAAGAAAATTAGAGCAACTGATAAATAGTAATGAGTGCTAAATAATGTCTTGGCCCTTACAGCAGTACTTGGGAATGATCCTCGAGTGACCTAGGGGACCAGGTTCCCATTCATAAATCTTGTTCATGGCACACAGGCCAGGGTCAGCCTGGCATGCCAGACTGGCACAGCAGCCTCTGAGGATTACGGTGACTCCAGTGAGGGAGTCAGCTGGTCCTGGCTTCTGAATGTTAGCATCTCTGTAACTACCACCGCCTCCTCCTCCTCCTCCACTCCGAGTACTCCTCCTCTTCTCAACCCCCCCCTCCTCTTCTTTTTAGTTTTTTTAAGACAGGGTCTCACTATGTAGCCCTGGCTGTCCTGGAATTCACTCTATAGACCAGACTGGCCTCAAACTCACAGATACTTGTCTGCTTCTGCTTCCTGAGTGTTGGGATTAAAGGTATGCGCCACCATGCCTTGCAGCTCAGCTCTGTAGCATCTTGAGGTCTTAGTTCTTGGGTCCTTGACCCTTGAGCCTCTTCTGAAGAGACAGAGAAGCTTTGAGTGGTGTGTGTGTGAGTGTGTGTGTCTGTGGTCTGTGTCTGTGTATGTCTGTGTGTGTGTCTAGGTGTGTGCGTGTCTATGTGTGTGTGTGTGTGTGTATGTCTCTGTGTCTGTGTGTGTGTGTCTGTTCTGTGTGTACGTGTCTGTGTGTGTGTCTGTGTGTGTACGTGTCTGTGTGTGTGTGTGTATCTGTTCTATGTGTGTGTGTACGTGTCTGTGTGTGTGTGTGTGTGTGTGTGTCTGTGTCTGTGTAGGTATCTGTGTGTGTGTCTGTGTGTGTGTGTATCTGTGTCTGTTCTATGTGTGTGTGTACATGTCTGTGTGTGTGTGTGTGTGTCTGTGTAGGTATCTGTGTGTGTGTCTGTGTGTCTTATGTGTCTGTGTGTGTGTGTATCTGTGTCTGTTCTATGTGTGTGTGTGTATGTGTAGGTATCTGTGTGTGTATCTGTGTGTCTTATGTGTCTGTGTGTGTATGTATGTGTCTGTGTGTGTGTGTGTCTGTGTCTGTTCTGTGTGTGTGTATATGTGTCTGTGTGTCTGTGTGTGTGTCTAGGTGTGTGTTTGCGTGTGTCTGTGTGTGTCTATGTGTGTATCTGTGTGTGTATGTGTCTGTGTGTATGTCTGTGTGTCTGTGTGTGTGTGTCTGTGTGTCTGTGTGTGTGTGTCTGTGTGTGTGTCTGTGTGTGTGTGTGTGTCTGTGTGCCTGTGTAGGTATCTGTGTGTGTGTGTCGGCACTGTCACTCGTGAATCCCACTTTGCTCCGTCCCAGAGGAAAGTATGGTACTTAAAACATGGAGTGACTTCACCGAATGAGTGTCTTGGTTTCATCTTCATTACCACCACACAGATGCCAAGTGGAAATAGGGTGCAGGAGCTCTCTGTGGGGTACACCAAGCTTCCAGGAAGGTGATGGCTGTGGGCAAACAGAACACCTGTCTCAAGTGGTGTGTAAAGCTGGACTTATTTGAACCTGCTTTTGTCAGACACCGAATTCCCTCTCCGTGTGTAATCTAACTGGAGAGCAAAGAAGGAAAAAGAGCGTTGGTGGGGATGCAGGGGCTGGGGGGAGTGCTTTCCCGGGCCTCCAAGTCAGACTGTCCTTGGAGTTTTGCCATCCTCAAGGAATGTGAGAAGCCACTGCGACTCCATCTTAAAGTAGCCTTGGGAGATTTCACTGATGTGTGTTGAAGACACCGTTAGATCTCTATGAAGGCAGAATTTTCTTCCTGTGGGCTTTCTTATCATGCATAATCAAGAATACTCACGGGAATGTCAGACCAGGATCCCCAAAGCCATTATGAATATGGCATGCGATGTCTTCCAAATTGCTCTCGTAAATGTGGCTTGAAGCTAGTTGAGAGTGAAAGGCAGAGGCCAACTTCTGATTCTGGCCAAGTTCTCATGAGCAGGGTCTGCAGTGAAAGCCAGGGCTGCCCTCCGGCAGTTTCCAGGAACCCCGTGCTTCTCCAGCACCCTCTACACCCTGCACCCTCAGAGACTTGGTGTTTCGTGAGAGTGAAATGGGGGTACCTGTGGGAAAGGCTAGGGGAGCATCCGGAAGTGTGTTACGCTGTGAAGGCGGATGCTCTGTGGACCAGAGGGAGGGCGGACGCTCATTCTGTCCCTCAGAAGGGGAAGGGACCCAGATTCCGAGTGGCTCCTCTGCAACCTTGGCTCATGAAGCTTCTTGGTGCCCATCCAGCACAGGCACTTTCAGCTCTGATGGATTGGAACCCTGAGGGTAATTGGATGATCTGCTGAGAGCCACGCACGGCATCATCCAGGCTGGAATTCCAATGTGTTCTTCTCGATTTCAAAACCAGCCCCCTTCCCAACATTTTCCTACAATAGCTTCACTGGGGAAACCATGGGATTAAAGAAAAGACAATGAGGTGGGGTTTTTTTTGGGGGGGGGGTCGGTGGAGGGAGATTAGAATAAAAAGCCAGTGTATCTGTGGGAAGACAATAGTTCAAAGGCCTTTGGTAGAGGCTGTTGTTTTCAGTCTGGGATTGATTTTCCTGGTTTAGCCTTTGTATAGTGAATGACACTGGAAGCTTGTGTGTATATGTATATGTGTGTATGTATGTTTGTTTTGTGTGTGTGTGTGTGTGTGTGTGTGTGTGTGTGTTGTGGCTGGACACTGAACAACACTGGACATTGGGCACCACCCTCACACTGCAGCTCTTGTTCCTGTCTCTCTCTCTCTCTCTCTCTCTCTCTGCAGACCTGCAGAAAGTCAAGAAAGAGAAAGTAGTGTTAACTTGTTTGCCCTGACACTCGCAGAGGGACAGGCACTGTTTCATTCCTGGGTTAGACCGCAGTTGTCAGAATCCAGAGAAAAACCCTATCCTGCCACCTACTGAGGACTCGTGGCTTTTGCTCCGAGGAAGCAACCAGAGAGTGTGGCCACATGCGGTCGTCTGCCTCAGATGGAAATGATACAGAACGGCGGTCAGCACACAGCTCGATGCTTACCACTGTTCTCCAGGTTAGCTTTAGGGAAACCAGAAACGTATTTAAGTGGAGGAAAAGGCAGTGTTTCACCTGTGATCAATGCTATGGTTGACCTTTTAGAGCTGTTTAAAGCTCTTCTTCCACTAAACACCTTCTGCGGGGCCAGACTTCCCTGGGCCGTTGTCCTTGGAAATTTTTGATAGCTTTAGAATCCTCTCTATTGGGGATTCTTCTAGAACCGGGGCGGGGGTGGGGCGGGTGGTGCATGCAGACTGAAGCAGTGAGTCACCTGGGACGGGATTTGAGTGCCTGTGACCGCTTGAGCTAAGGGGTAATGCCCAAGTTGATGTAGCAGTAAAAAGCAGTCTCCCCGCAGCCTGCGTCTATCCATCCTCTGCCCTCGGAACGGGTGAGTGAAAAATACCCCACACAGGGTATCTCCCACCCAGAGTCATTCAGAAAGGACGAGGGGAAAATGAGGGAACGAACAAGAATGACGGTCTTCAGAAATGTCAGCTTTTCTTTAGCCTCTCAGAACCGACAAGTTCAGTGACCCAGACACATCTTTGTTTGGGGTTGCTGTGGCCATTACTACTGTGGGTGTTATTGCTGTTATTTTATGTTTTAAATCCAAACGCGTAGACCGGAAGTACCTGATGTGCTAGTTCTCACTCTTTCCCTGTTTGGGAAGATTGGTATGTTTGGTAGGAGAGATCACAGAAAGGTACATTCTCAGAAGGACTCAGAATGCTCTCTTCTCCCATTACATCATGATGAAAACGTTAATTCTCATGTTAATCTCATACCTGGTCGTCACTGTCTAAATTCCTACTAGAGAAGAGACATGCTTAGAAGACTTTTATTTTGTCAGGCAGTGGTGGCACACGCCTTTAATCCCAGCACTCAGGAGGCAGAGGCAGGCGGATCTCTGTGAGTTCGAAGCCAGCTTGGTCTACAGAGTGAGTTCCAGGACAGCCAGAGCTACAACAGAGAAACCCTGTCTTGGAAAAAGCCAAAAACAAAACAAAACAATTACTATGCTTCCTGCTTGCCGTTGAATAAATGCGTGTGTTTTGTGAATTGTATAGCAAATCTTACGAAGGTTAGTTAGTTAAGTTAGGGTCGCTTAGTTAAGTGAAGGATTTGGGACTGATGATACTAAATAGCGTGCACGTAAGCATTTGGATTGCTGAGGCCAGTCATCGTCCAGATTTCTTGGTGTCAACTGTTTTGTGTCTAAGTGGCATCTCCTAAGAGGTTAACTTGGGGAAGAAAACCCTTTATACAAAAGAAATGACTCTGAGCCATCTTTGCTGTTGTGACATTGGGATAGTCTCTGGCACATAGTAGTCACTCAGTAAATACTGAGTTGACAGACTCGTGTTGTACCTTTAGCCGTTCTTCTGGGCCTCGGATGCACTTGCAAAAATCTTGGCTCCTGCTCTTCACCTTCTAAGAACCATATGCACGAGGTTGGAAGAACATCTAGGAGTGGCAATGATTTTCCTAGTGTGTGTGTGAGCGACACTTTGCTTTTCTGCTTTGCTGGTGGTCCTCTGGGTCCAGCCCATTTCCTTGTCCTGAGCTGAGCTGGCTATGTAAATGGAGGTGTAAGCTGTCCAACCACTGAAGAATTGGCTCCCAAGAGATGCTGTTCTAGAGATCGGCTCTCTTACTAACGTTCTCTCGGCAGGTGAAGTTTCCCAGAACAGAACATAGGTACACCAACACGACCCAAGGATCCAGGCATATCAGCCGTTGCTTTCCCTGCCTTGGACCAGAACATTCTGGTGGGAAGCATTCTTCTCTTGCTCTGAACCGACCACGGTATAGACTAGATGAGCAGAGATGGGTAGAACTTGTTAGTTCTGGCTGACACACCTTATCTGAGAGTCGTCTGTCATTCTCCGCATTGCTGGACACAACCCTTCCCAGCTGTCTGCCATGAGGCTCTGTTTTAAAAGGCACAGTGTGACACCCAATGTTTACCTGTGGCTTTTTCCTGGTGGAAAGGTGGACCCCAGACTAAAAACATCTGTGAATCGAAGAAGATGAAACAAAGTTTTCTCCTCTCAGCAAAGAGGTCAAGGAGGGTAGAGTTTTAGGAGGGGAGAGAATGTGAAACGTAGTAATTGTTGGCCTGGAGGTGTGGTTCAGTGGCTGGACACTTGCCTAGGATGTGTGTGGGCCTCACACGGGTGTTGCTTTGGCCCCAATAGCACAGTGTATATTAGCTTATTTGTTGTCCGTGTTAAGTTATAAGCACTTTCAAGAAAGTATTCCGAGGCCAGTGAGATGGTTCGATTGGAGAGGGGTGCCTGCTGCCAAGCCTGGCGATCTGAGTTCAATCCCTAGGACCCAGGTAACAGAGGAAGAGAACTAACCCCCGAAAGTTGTCCTCTGGCCTCCACATACACCATGGCGTGCGTAGATAGACAGATAGACAGATAGATAGATAGATGGATGGATGGATTCACAAAATACAAAAAGAGAATGCATTCTTGTTTATTCGTTATCCCTCTCTCTGAACATCATGTTCAGATATGTTCACTGAGCTAGCTGTAGTGGTACTTATAACCTCAAGACTCAAGAGGCGGAGGCTGGGTGACATACTAAGTTCTAAGTCAGCCTGAGCTTCATAGGGAGATTGTTTAAAAAATTATTTACGTATGTGCATCTGGAGAGGTAGCTCAGTGGTTAAAGTGCTTGCTAGGCAAACATGGCGACCACAGTTTGCGTCCACAGAGCTCATGCAAACGGCAGGCAGGCATGGTGACTAACCTGGAATTCCAGGCTTGAAGGACAGAAACGGGAACTCTCCAGAGGAAGCCAGTTAGAGAGACAAGCCATACAGGTGCGCCCTGTGCTTGAATCTCTAGTGAGCAAGGAGAAGAGCAATTGGGGGTGATTCTGGACGTCAACCCTGGGCCTCCATCTGCACACGAACCTGTGTGCAGTCATACCCACACACACATAAACACGCACTTACACACCCATGCATGGCACACACACACATGTGAAAATGGAAGAAGAAAAAAAAATGAGGCTTAGAAATTTTGTGCTGCAGAAGCTTTCAAAACCTCGGTTCTCCTGTGATGGGTCACTTTATTGCCAACTCCTGGGCACTGGAGTCTCAAAGATCAGGGTTTGTATAGAGAGCATTGGCTGCACAGAAATTGTCTCAATTGTCTCTGAATGAGTACATTTAAAACATCTCCTTTATAGAGGGCGCTAAGCCTGAAGAGCCCTAGATTATAACACTGGAACTGGTGAAGAAAGCAAGCATAATTTAGTGTTGTCTATACTGATCTTTTCTGACTCTCTTGCATAGACCACTCAGCACACACTTGCCAGCCTGAATGCACACACAGCCGTCTACCGTCTCCATTTTTATGACAGAAAGAGGCATTAATTTGGATTCAGGATTAAAACTTGAACAAAATGTGCGTCAGCAATTTTTAAATTTTTATGTGTACAGGTGTTTTTGCCTGTATGTATGGGCACCATGTGTGTGTAGGGTCCAGGGAGGCGTCTGTCTGATTTCCTGGAACTGGAGTTATACACGGTTGTGAGCCACCCACCATGTGGGTGCTGGGAACCGGTCCTCTGGAAGAGCAGCCATTGCTCTAGACACTGGGCTGTCTCTCTATCCTAACTGTTGTCATGGTCTGTATGCACTTGAGACTTTGGCATTGAACAGTAAGTCTGCGCTGGGAACTGTGGGTGGCGTATGTACCACCCTCTGCGTTCAGACTAGTAGTCAGTTGCTTATAGAGGGTGTGGGAGATACCCTCGAGCAAACTGGAAGTGAGAATTCTAAATAGTTGAGCACTATCCTGACAATAGCTGGGACAACTTGGGCATTCTGTGACAATGACGACCACACCGAACAGCGCGGTTCTACCCAGTCGCTCTTTCATCCACAGCGTGCTCTCCTGCCGATGCCGGGTCATTGTAGGGAACTGGGATTCTCAATTAGCACGTACAGTACACATCACTGGCCAACGCACTGTACACTTAATTTCATACACACACACACACGTATATATTTGTGTATATGTGTATATATATGGTCAACACACACACATGTGTATATATATGTATATGTGTGTGTATGTATATATATACATATATTTATAAACAGTCCCTCCCCTGAGCCATCATCAGCTACTGTGGCTTTCTTACCTGATATAGCATGTGACTTTCCCCTTAGACAAGTGCACAGCGCTCATCAGTGACTCTGATCCATTCTGTAAGCCATGCCATGGGGGCCCAGCTGCCCTGCAGTGCTCTGTGCTGTGGCATTGTCGAAGGGCGTAAGCCCATGGGGATGCCCCGAATGGATCAAATTTTCCTGTTATTGACAAGGAAAGCAGAGACGAATCTGAGATAAAACCTTTTTTAGGGGGCATTTGACATTCATGGCCCCCCTGTATAACCAGATGAGGGTCTGGTGGGTCTCTCCACTAAATACAAGGCATGTTTCGTGTCCCGTTAACCAGGTCTTCACCCTTCCGTGTCATGGAGTGGTAAGATGGAACCCTCATCAGTAGCCTCTGTGGAGGTCACTTTCATTCAATGAAAGAACCGTTCATGGGAGGAGAGCATCCGGGGGAGAAAGGTAGCCACTTGGTCAGAGTGACATCCCGCCCCCACCCGCCTTCAGCCCACTGAATTCCAACGTCACATGAAAAGAAGCTGTGCATGGCTAGAGGTCACTGGAAGGGTAGGCTCCCGGTGGCAGCTTGTGACAAGGCTACTGATGGATGAACGTTAACCCGTGACCCTCGAGAAAACCAGTGTCGAGTCAAAAAAAATTTTTTCCAAGGAGACACACTGCAGACGTGGCCCCACTCTTTCGCGTGAGCAGTAAAGACGTGCTCTAGCTGGGGGGTTTGTCTCTTGTAAACGTTTGAAACCACACAGATGCTTTTTCTTCTGAATAACTTTTATGAGCACGAAGGGGAAATGAGCACACCCGATAGCCTTCGGATGGAGAGAATGAGACTGTGCCGGATCAGAGCATCTTAGACATCAGCCAACGTCCTTGTGCCGTGACCCGGAATACCTACGTAAGGGTCGTACGGACTGACAGTTAAAATGCGGACCGTGTGTGCGGGCGGGTAAGCTGATGGTGGAGCGCTCAACCAGCATTCACAAGACAGTCGATAGCGCCCATCCCCAACACCCCAAGCACGCGCGCACACGCTCGTGTGTGTCTGTGTGTGTCTGTGCACAAGCAAATCAAACGATAACTCAAGAAGTCAGGGTAGAAGAAAGAAAAAAATATTAAAAAGTAATGCCATGACTAACTGTGGGACTTGTTTGACATGACTACATCTGTGGAGAGGTGGGAGGCCAACAGTCGGCATTATGCGTTTAAATAAGTTCTTTAAATGTTTCTTAAAGTTTATTATTATTATTATTATTATTTTATTATTATTATTGTCATTATTGTGCGTGTGTGTTTGCGTACAGACGCGTGCATCCCACAGCACACGTGTGGAGGTCAGGGGACAATCTGGGGACTCATTTCTCCTCCCACCAGGGTTCCAGGAAAAGGACTCGAACACATTTGTGTGAGCAAGTGCATTTACCCACCAAGCTGCCTCTCTGGCCTCCTTAAAGAACTTATGACACTTATGGCTTATGACACTCGGATTCAAGATGCAAACAATAGATGGCTTTTTAAAGCTTCTATTGATACAAAAATGTCAGAGTTCATTTTTTTTGAGTCTAACGATTTGAGGATTACCAAGAAAGAGCAAAGACTCCCCAGAAGCTAGTGAGTTTTCTCCATGAGTTTAGTGTGGTAAAATATATTTAATAAGCTAGAAGGACTTTAAGGTGAACAGCAAGGCACTGGGACCTAAAACTTTCTATGAATGACATATTTGATTTCTGAGCAGCAGCTTTGTAGACGCTCTGGACCCTGAAGAGCAGGACCCTGAAGAGCAGGACCACAGTTATCCTGAATCTCAGGTGCTCTGTGTGGTGAAGTTGCCCATTGGAAAGTCAGGAGCCATCTCATCTCCATAAGGATTGGTCAGCACTGAGTCTCAGCTGAGGGGCTTTCCCTTCCTCTAAACTGAATGAAGAGTATCACTTAAAACCATCCCATAAAACCTCTCCCATTCCCTCCCCTGCCTCTGGGCCCCAATGAGAACAAACCAGCAGTTTAAACAGAGACTCGTCAGCAAGTGCACGGGCTCTGTGTGTTCAGATGAGCATCCTTTCTTTAACTCTGTCCTTGATTTAGAGACATTTAAAACAAGTACGGCCTGCATCACAGTGAACCATAGAACCAGTCCTTAGCGTGGGCGAGGCCTTGAGCTTCATCTCTGGCACCAAAAATAAATGGATAAGCAGAGTCAGTTATTTGGATGGAGAAACTCGGTATTTAAAATGTGATTCGGGCTCACAGCTGGGGCTTCATTTATTCTCCCGCCATACCATCTCATCTTCTGTGATTAGTTCGGGTGTCCACTTCACACATCTGTAAACACCAGAGCAGAGGTGTGGCCTAGGGGTAAGTCTGAGATCCGATCTGTTAAATTCCAGAGCTCTGGAGGAATTAGCTTCACAGATACAAATTTCAGTAGCTTCTAGATATTTACAGTTGTAAATTTCTTCAACCACCCCCCATTACTCCCACCGTACCCCACCACCAGCCACAAGGGTTCTTTCATACTCAGACTCTGGGATGTGGGCTCCTAATAAGCTCCATCTTGAAGCGGGAAACCTTCTTTCATTATGAATTGTGTTTAATTGACCTCGCATAACCTTGGGAAATGGCTCATTGTCTTCCGTTCAGTTTTTTGAAACATGATATTTGAATTATATTTAGATAAAGAGGCTATTTATCATGTAGGATTATGTTCTATTGAAAGCATAGAATGCAAAATGAAAAGCAGATGTTTCACATCTGAAATAAATCTATATTCAAAGCTTTGAGTTTAAAACAAATAAATTAGAGGTCAGGGTTTTATTTATTTATTTTTGTTTTGTTTTGTTTTGTTTTGTTGTAGACAAGGTCTATCACTATGTAGCCCTGGCTGGCTGGAACTTGCTCTCTGAAACAAGCCATCCTGTATCTCACAGAGGTCTGCCTGCTTCTTCTCGTAGAGTGCTGGGATAGAAGGTGTATACCACCACTCCTGGCAGAAATAAAAAATGTTAACATAAAATGTATGTATGGGTGTGTGTGTGTGTGTGTGTGTGTGTGTAAGAGAGAGAGAATGTGTGTAGTGTGTGAGAGAGTGTGTGAGAATGTGTGTGAGTGTATCAATGTATGAATGTGTGTGTGTATGTGTGTGAGTGTGAGAATGCATGTGAATGTGTGTGAATGAGTGAGTGTGTGTGTGAGTGTGTGTGTGAGTGAATGTGTGTGAGTGTGTGAGTGAGTGTGAGTGTGAGAATGCGTGTGAATGTGTGAATGAGTGAGTGTGTGTGAGTGTGTGAGTCCAGGATCTCAAAGAGATCAGAGGCTTCAGATGCACTGGAACTGGAGGCGCAGGTGGTGTGTCACTGATGTGATGGGAGCTACCTCGGGTCCTCTGGGAGAGCAGCCCGTGCCCTGTGCCTGAGTTTGTATGGGTAAGGTGTTTTCAGCTCTTTAGGGCAGGTATTTCCGAGTGCAGTTGCTGGAGAATCCACTTAACCCGTGGTTAATTGTGCATTGGGGCTTCTGAGTGGCCGCACTGTTTTAAATTCCTATCGCCAGTGTCCCAGCTCCCAGTCTCTCCTGTGCTTCTGTGACAACCCTGGGCATTGCCCTTCTCCTGGCAGTTTAGAGAGAGGTTTCTCGTCGTGTCTCTGCTTTTTTTTTCCTTGCCGACTAGTGATACCATCTTTTCATATCTTCTCTGGAGAAATGTCTGTTCAGATCCATCGTCACTTTCCAGATTGCGCTATCTGCCTTTTTACTAAGTATAAATATTCTCAGCACGTGATGATGATGATGGTGGTACACATAGTGATAGTGACCCTGGCTGGTCTGGAACTCAGTATGTAAGCCAGGCTGGCCTCGAACTCGGAGACCCACCTGCCTCTGCTACCAAGTGCCCAGCCTAAACATGAGATTTCTAATTTGTTATCGATAGCTGTGACCTCAGAGTCAAAGATCACAGATGTCAGAGACCACAAGAGGTTGTACAAATGAGTCTCTCCTCTGCCGTTCACGGATGAAGACTCTGATGCTTCCATGGCTTCCAGTAGCCGCACTGGGTTAGTCAGGAGCAGAGCCAGGAAGTGTGGTGGCGGATGGCTCTGAATCAGCATAGAACAAGAGTTTCATGGTGTACATAGTGTCCGTGGCGTAGCAGCAAGGATGCAGTCCCAGAAATGTAGACAAAATCCGTATTGTGTAAACACCATAAACTATGTGTACCACGAACTTATGTGTACAAAGTAAGTTGGACACAATCACTAGGCCTATGTCCCCGTTATGATGTATACTTTTCACCACGGACCGAAGAGTGGTATTATATTGCCTAAAGCACCTTCCTTAAACATAATCTTGCAATTACCGTGTAATAGGGGCTGGCGCTACCATTTTTGGACTCGTCCTCACGCTGTGTTCAACAAGCAAGGGAAATTTTAATGTTAGTCAATAAAATGGGCAGTCTTCTGAAGACATGGAGTCCATCTACACAGACACTTTTTTGATTCTTTTCGGAAGATTTATTTTACGTACACGTGTTTGTGCCTGTGTGTTATATGTTGTGTGAGTGCCGGTGCCCTCAGAGGCCAGAAGAGGGCGTCGGACCCAGGTCCTCTGGAGGAGCAGCCGGTGCTCTTAACCACTGAGCCATCTCTCCAGCCCCTTACCTGATTCTTAAAGAATGGCAAGGCTGTCTGGTCCCGAACGACCTCTGTGGGAGTCCGTTCTTTTCAATCTATCGCCCAGCCTTGAAGGACTTTCAAAGGAGACTCCAGCTGATCTTGGATTTGGTTCCACAGTAAAGTCATACATTGCTTGGAGGTGGCTCAGTCTTCCGCTGAGGTCAAAAGAATTCGCTCCATTTTGCGTGATGAGGTGGCAGGGAGGAAGGAGAGTGTGTCTCCCTGACCTTTGGCACATGAGAAGACAGATACAGAGCAGAAAAATAATGACCGTATGCAGAAAAGATCAATGTAAAGTATCTGTTTAATAAGAACAAATTCGCAGGCTGTTTATGTTGTTGTTGTTTTGTTTCTGAGGAAGGGTGTCACTATGTACAACAGGATAACCTCAAACCCATAGAGACCACTTGCTCCTGCTTCCTAGGTACTGGGATTAAAGATGTCTACCACTGTGCCGAGCTCGGCAGCTGGTTTGTCTGGTTTTTTTAAATTTATTTATTTATTTATTTTTAGAGCTATTAGCCTATACTGGTTGACCCTAATAGATACACTTACAAGGAAGCCCATTGTCCTAATCTGCGTTGAAATTTTCCATTATTGTGTTGAGTAGTACTTTTCCTGTCGCAAAAGGATTTCTATGCTTCTCATACTGCAGTTGACTTTGACACGGGATAGATGAGATGTCAGGCTGCTGCGGCAAACAGTGGAAAGTTCTGATACCCACGGAAGCTTTACAATGGGGAATCACTAACGTGGAGTGCCCCACCCTTGAAAATGGAACATCCTGTGGATTTATTACCAAAATGGGCAGTCCAGCTCCGCACGACCGAGGAAGCCCCAAGCAAGGATGTGTCTTCTGTGGGTACCACTAATGATGCAGCAAGTGTCTGATGAGCTCTGATGCTCAGAAATCCATCCCTGGACTTTTATTACTCAGACACGGAGATCCAAACACCTCGAAGAAATGTTTTAAGGACTAATGATATTTTCTAGAAGCAATGGAGATTTTTTTTTCCTTCTTAGTTTTCTGTTAAGCTCTAGTTGTTGGTTTCTTCAGACAGGCCCTCACTGTGTGGCCCAGGCTGGCCTTGAACTCACAACCCTCCTGCTTCAGCCTCTCCAATGCTAGGCTTATATCATGTCTGGTAACCCTTATGTGACCTTCATTTTTCTTATTCACTGAAGAATGGTGTTAAAGTGTCCAGCAACTCAGAAATATAGTTTCCTTATACCTTTTCCCGAATATCTTTTAAAAAGTATTTCTTATTTTACGTATAGGAGTGTTTTGTCTGCATATATATACCACACAGGTGGGGTGCATACAGAAACCAGAAGAGGTTGCCAGATCCCCTGGAACTGGAGATACGGGCAGTTGTGGGGCACTGTAGAGGTGCCAAGAATCGAACCTGGGTCCTCTACAAGAGCAGCCAGAGGTCTTAACCACAAAGCCATGTCTCCAGCTCTTTCTCTTTTTCCAAAATGGCTACTGGTATCTAGCTTCTTCCTTCCAAATGCAGAATTCACTGATGTTAGTGATGATAAACTACACAGTGAAACTTGATTCTCTTAGCATTCCCCTCAACTTCCCAGTAACCCCGTTTTTCTCGGTGTCCTCAGCCACTCACTTAGGTGGCATCTGAGTCAGAAGACTGTGCAAAGTACAGAGAAGACACTGTGGCTGGCTGG